>JAECUM010022916.1:0-33900 GCA_016617855.1 Megalonaias nervosa | reverse complement strand
TGTGTGTACGTGCGTGCGTGCGTGTGTGTATGAATATGTGTGTGTGTGTGTGTTTTGCATGATTGCCCACGCCCACGGCTATGTTTCATCCTTTACGTCGGATGTGCGCTCTTAGTCGAGCGGATATAGTAGCTGGTGATTTCAGAAAAGGAGATGTGAGCTGTAGCCAATGCCGGATTAAGGCCTTCCAGGGTCCTAAGCACTGAACATATTATGGTGCCCCCCCCCCCCCCAAAAAAAAAAAAAAAAAATGTGAAACTAAACAAACAGTATCAAAAGCTTAAAAGGTATGAAAATACCAGTGTTGCCATCATTCCAAATCAAAATAATCGTATATGCAGATCGACATGGTCATGTATAATTCATTCAATTTTATAATTAACAATTAATTTGAATTATTTCTGGTGCCTCTGTTGGACTGGTGCCCTAAGTACGTGCTTAGTGCGCTTAATGGTTAATCCGGCACTGGCTGTGCCCCATTGGCCCAGGTTCAAATCAGCAGAGTAACAAGTTTTGGTTAGATTGTAGATTCAAGCATTCCAATACAAAAGGAGTAACTCGGCATTCCAAAATTGACTTATAATGGCATATTTTTATTCCGGAACCATCAAACCAGTCAGTTAAAAATGTACAAGATAAGGACGGTCTCAAAAGTCCTTGGATTTGTACCGTATTTTCTGCATCATAGACGCAAACTCGGATCAGATTACATAAATAAGGAAGCACAAGGGGCCAATCAAATTGATTTGAAGATATTTCATCTATTTCTCTTTATATAACACCCTCTCTAAATCAGCATGTTAGTGTTTACCATGATAATATTTACTGTAACTGTTGACCGCAAATGAGGTAATTCAGTTCTTTTGTTAGTAATGTGTGAGTTTCCTAATCTAGTAAATCTGCTCGTTGATGCGTTTTCCTTTCCTTAATTGGCAATTTATCGAATGTGCTGGATCGCCTTAAGTGCTACGGTTGCTTTTAATTTCCTGTTTCCTCCAGATTTAGGTGATCCAGTTGCTGAAAAAGCATTTCATTTTCTGGCCATTTCCGAAACAAATCTACGATATCAAGCTGGGGATAATGAGGCGAATTATTCATGGGATTGAAGTAAAACTGTCTTATTTGTTAAGCTGAAGGAAAATAAATGGATTTAGTAATCTAAGATGTGAGAGCTTTCAATTTCTACATTTTTTTAGAAAGGGGGTTCACTAGGAAATTTCTTTTAGCATCGTCCAATGGTAAAACTGGGTAGGCTCCGGACTGTTGTAGTGATTCTGTCAGGAAAAGGTGTTGAAATTATTTGGCTGTGGCCACAGAAAGCGACAAATTAATTTAAATGAACATGTGATGAAGATTGAATAGCACAAGCTGGACAGTATACCCTTTTTCAAAAACCTTTATTTTTGTTTTATATTACGTTGAAAAGGCACATTCTTAAATAAATGCAGTATTCTTTGGTTGGGGCCCCAACGACCTCATGGGTTAAAGGATTGATGATGATGATGATGATGATGATGATGATATATCAATATTCATTTCAGATAGACTCATTTACGAGCACTTTCAAAGAATGATGCTGGAAACGATTATTTTAACAAAATTTAAAATAGAATTATGGAAGTTTGACCCTTATTTATCTTCCACTTGACCTCAAATGTAGCGTATTAAGCTTCGTCTTATACCTAATTTGTTTTCTATGTGGTTCACTTCCCCAACTACGGCAACACAATTATGCACCGAGTATGACAGTGCCATTCTGTAGACATGAATCCTAATATCCGTAATGGTGTATATCCTTGCATTTTATTGTAACTTGAGATAATGTGGGTTGTTGGTGGAAACAGATTATTTTGATCATCGTCGAAACGTCAAAAGATAATCATGGGTATTGTTTCATTACAATGAGTTTGAATGTGTCATTCACTCGGATGCGGTTTCTAAGGAAGTAATCTTTATTTATACCGGCGCCTGAATTGGACACGTGCCAGAAATGAAATACAGTTAATCGTTGGAGAGTGGCACGTGAGCGTTCCAGGATGATCTTCCGCTTTCTCGTGACCAGAATAAATTCATCCTTCCAAATTTTGAATTAGCTATTTATGGACCTAATTGAAAACGTGCTTTTATTTAAACGCGTGTTATTGAAAAATTGTACGAGTTGCCTAAAGTGGTGTTATTTGAACCTGCGTTATCGAAAATTTTTATTAGTTATCTAAAATGGTTTTTAAATATATCAAAATGTCAAACAATATATTATTAAAATATCATCAGCATCAAATTATATTTTACTTATATTTCTTTTCATTTCAAAACAGAGGCTTCTGAAGAATAGACATATTTTCTGAAGAAAAAAAAAACCATTACAGTTTTGAAAAGATATTGTCACTTGTTACATTGCACATGGTCTCTTGTAATCTGTCTAGACAGCGTTTCCCAACCACAGGTCGCGGGGTGTCATGACTTAGGTCGTGAAGAGTCCTCAGTCACGGGACCTGAGTTAAGTCGCGAAGGGTCGTCAAGTGAAAATGTATTTTTACACATGTAAATCATATCATACGCCTGTGGGCCAGTAATTCCTGTTGGTGGCAAATTTGGGGTCTCAGCAAAAAGAATGTTTGGGAACCACTGGTTTAGAGATTGTAAAACGTTGGAAGTAATGGAATATATAATGTGGAAGTATATTCATTAAATTCAACATTTCCAAATGACGTAAAAAGCAATCACTTTGTGAAAAGCCGGACTTACACCACACTCTACTGATCGTCAGCATTGTTTAAAACAAGAAGTGCGTACCGTTCATAGTTAGCTTGCAACACGAGCTATTCCTTATGAAGCTGTGTGTATTTCAACGTATTTCTTCGTGAAGTGGGGGTGGGATGGCGCATGTGGGTCTTCTCTCTTTCTTTACTGTTTGTGTTTCTTTCAGCTTTAGATTCTTTCTTTCTTAAACTTACTTATTCTGTTTCTTTCTTCCGTAAGCGTGTCATGCCTTGCATCAGTATAGTTTATCCCCTATTTTATGGGCATTTGATTTAATTTTATTGGCATTTTATTTAATTTTATTGAACTTGCATATTTCAAATAACAATTTGCTGATGCTCAAACTCTTGTGTTCAAAATAATTTGCACTAAGCTGATTAACAATAATTAACCCTTTTGACCTCCTCCTCTTCCTCAAATAATAATAATAATAATAATAATAATAATAATAATAATAATAATAATAATTATTATTATTATTATTATTATTATTATTATTATTATTATTATAATAAAAAGATGATGACAATGATGATATAACGATGATTAAGATGAATAATAACGATAACATCAATGTGATTATATCATTATTTATATCCATACAGCGTTAAAGCAGATAACTTTGACCATTTTCGGAAGAAAATATTACCATTTAGTTGTCAGATGAAAACTTTTGGTACATAGTGGATGAGTTTGCTATTTTGTATATCCCTATATCCTTGTACAACGCCATATCCTTGTACATCCCCATATACTTGTACAACCATAAAACACATTAAATGCTAGATCCTCTTTTGGTTTGTAAATCTTGTTCATGCTAAATCGGGAAATTTTACGTTTTAGTAAATCGACTGGTTTAAATCTGTGAAATTTGTTCAGTGAAAAAAAAAACAAAACAAAAAAAAAAAAAAAACAGGTGATCGCCACCAGTCGAAAAATAGTAAATTTAAACTGCGGCAATTAAAGATGACTTCCCGTGCTTCGGGTAAATTCCTTTCCTATTTCAATATTTTTCTTCTCGTCAACATTTAGGCTCGAAATATGAAACTAGTAAAATTGCTTTTATCATTTTGCGAAAAAACGATCTATCCTAATTAAATTTTCTTCTTACATTAATAATTACAGTTAATATTATCCGTTTGTAATTGCCAATTGTGACTGAAATAAAAAGGTGCTTAATCTTTGCGCAAATACGTTTTATTTGACAGGTTTCAAAAAAGTGGACTCAGTTTTATTTATGTGCTGATTTTATGAGATATTAAATGCGATTCAAATTACTTACGTAATATAAAACGATAACCATATAACTGTCGCCAAACAATATGTCACGTGATCTAACTACTGGTGTCAAGGCTGAAGTCCACTATATCTCTATCCATTAAATTTACAAGCACCGCCTAATCTCAATGGTGTTTTTGAATCTCTTGATTTTGGAATATAATCATTACCTTTTGCACTGTGCCATTTATCATGTTTTATCATAGACACCACGAATAATGTATTGACATCGTATCCATTGTCTTCATGCTTTATGAAAATCCGAAACGCTCCAAATAGTTAGTTGTTGCTTTTTTTTTACAGATATACTGGCATTGCACGTACCATCATAATGCAAGTAATATTACGAGATATAAAAATACAATTTAAATAAGTGTCGTGCATGCTTATTTGAAGCATTTTTGAAGAACACGGATTTAAAAATGAGTTTTGCACGTAATCATCGTACGGAGGATTTTGAACCTTGGAATAAAGGTCTAATGCTTTGATGAATAACTTGAAAAGATCGCTTTGGGGATGAGGGGCAAGAAACTAGCCCAGATTAATAAAAAAGTACATTATTATTGGGCAGACAAAGAAGCAGATGAAACCTATCAAAGAAGCAAACAATTTTCAAGAATTTAGTTTCCAAAGGTGTATGGAATTTGAGTCGATAAATAATCGAATAAAACAAATCGAACTAGAAAGAAAGAAAATTATATTTCAAATATGTTTTCATAATCTTCAATGTAGTGCATGCTAATGTGAAGTCTTTTTAAAGGACATGGAGTTACAATTGAAGTTTACACGTAATGGTCGAGCGAAGGTTAAAGTGCCTGTTACGTGTAGTCTCGTACAAAGTAACAAAGAAAAGAGTGAAGCCAACAAGCTTTGTAAATTTAACAAAACAATTTATTTCACTAGCAAACAAGGTAAAAATATGAAAAAGGACTTACGGTTTGTGAACCTAATCCAAAAATTAATCCTAGAATTTAAAAATATAAGTCATATCACTAAAATATTCTAAATGAATCAAAGTTCGAATCCCGATGAAGTTCCAAGATAGAAGGCGATGACATTCTCTATAACCCGTCCTGTGCTGTCGTGTCAACAGTTACTTGTTGAATCACCGATTCCAGCTTTAGAATTCCGAATAATTTTCAGTAAATGTCTTTGTCCAAAAATTTTGATGAGTACTAGATGAAGTTTCCAGGGAAATAAATTATTTTAAATAAAAAAAAACTCAATTCAACTGGCAACAACAGGAATACTTTTGAGCTCGAAGGTATGATTTACGACTGACATTTCACAATAAAACTTCAGTTTTAGACCCAGCTAAAATGTAATTCAGACCACGTGATGGGGTCACGTGATCACTTAGTCCGAGCTGCGGAAAAAAAAAACAAACAAAAAAACTACAAGTCAATTATCACGTATTCTAGTATAGCCTTAGCTAAAAATCAATGATTCCCACACTGGAAATGACTTTAAAAAAAGGGTTGTTTACTAGAACTAACATGCAGGCCAAGTATGACCTTGATTATGAACAATGAATTTCACTCTGTGGTTACCAATTCTGAATCAATGTCAGCTAAAAATACAATGTAGCAACACTACTGCGTTTTAAACAGGCTGAAAAGAGCTGAACTGAATTTTCTGGGAAAATGTAAATTCCAGTGAATAAAGTTATCATTACAATAACATGTAATGAAATAAAACTAAAATAAAAAATTTAAAACTAACACAAAAGTAATTAAATTACATATACCTTACACTTCCTCCCATAAAGAAAAAGAAAGATTTACATAATAAAGCTTTCTTTTTAACATATGTTAATTATACGTGAGGTAAAACAAAATTACATAAGAAGAACTCTTATGAATTATACAAGGTGTACATGAAATAATATTTCTATACACGAGAAAGTGCATCTACAATTAATTAAATTGTCTTTTCTTTTGATGTGTCTGATGTCAAGATTATATTCCTGTAACAACAAACTCCACCTTAATAATCTTTGAATTTTGTTTTTCATCTTGTCGATGAAAGTAAGGGGTTTGTGATCACTAAACACAACAATCGGAGAAGGAGCTGAACTAAGGTAAACTTCAAAATGTTGTAATGCCAAAATTAAAGCCAAACATTCCTTCTCGACTGTTGAGTAATTTCTTTGGTGCTTATTTAATTTCTTAGAAAAATAGCACACTGGATGATCTACACCATTTCTATCTTCTTGCTTCAATACTGCTCCAACCCCGACATCACTTGCATCCACAGATTGTTTAAATGGTTGACTGAAATTTGGAGCTGTAAGAACTTTTGCACCTTTAAGTATGGTCTTTAACTTGTCAAAAGTCTCCTGACATTTTCAGTCCAAAGAAACTTGTTTTTCTTGCTCAATAAATTTGTCAGGGTTCAGCAATATTAGAAAAATTAGAACAAAATTTGCGATAGTATCCAGCCATACCTAAAAATCGCATCAGTTGCTTTTTACTGACAGGCACAGCGAAATCAGAGAAAGCCTTGACCTTAGCATCTATAGGTTTATCTTGTCCATGTCCCACAATATGTCCTAGAAATGTTACACAAGCACAGCAGAACTCACTTTTAGATAAATTGATTGTCAAACTTGCATCAGTGAGTCTGTCAAAAGTAGTGAACAATGGGAAAATACATTACAGATCCCCCTGGGGCACTTTGACGACAAGATTTATAGCGACAAGGGGAATGAGCATTACAAGACTCCCATGGGCCACTATAGCGACAAAATAGAACCTGGGCCACTATAGCGACAAGACAAAAGGTGGGATGTTGGTATAGGCAAGAGAGAAGAGATATCTTTTCCAAGCAATGGAGTGGCCCTGAAAAGGGCCTTTGGTTTTTTGCTAACACCATTTCGTTAACATAGGGGGCATTGCATAGGTCCTCTTCTCTTCCTTAAACTTCGTCTAACCTCTGGTCCATAAATGAGGACTCTCTTCAGACAGCCTTGTCTCTACACATAGATCCTTCGTTTCCAAACGCTCGTCTCAGTGATCCGAATGATGGTCCATGATGATTTGATATACATGGGTAAGTCCGTACGAAACAGCATCGACGATACGACAGCAGAGGATTCAACGTTTGTCCACATCTTGTGACGAAAACAGGTGAAGGGAATGAAGTACACTGCAATTATTTATAGTGGAAGAGCAGATCGAAACGGATTGAGATTGTTCACCAATCCAAATACGCGTTACAAAATTCAGCCACTGCGCGGAGTCTGTCTTCCAATCCGAAGAGAGCAACCTGTGACGTCACCTATATAGGTGCGCTAACGTCTGTGCGCAGTGAATCGATGTGACATTGTTTTTTGAAACATGACTGAAACTAAGAAGACAATGAACTTGGGTGCAACGGCCGTAGTGACGAGAAGCGATGGTATAGCGGCGGTTACAAAAATCAACACGGACCTACGTCCAGAAGAGGTCGATTTTAATTGGGATTTAGTAGATTTTCTCTCTTCTTCACAAGAATTTGCTCCGGTACCAGCACCTTCGCCATCTTCTCCTTCTTTACCACAGGTCGAGGTTTTTAAACAGAGACAGAAAGAAGAATTAGAGAAATTTTTACAACAGCAGAAAGAAGCAGAACAAGCTTTTCTCCTTGAACAGCAACAGCGAGAAGAAGAGGCAAGAAGAAAACGACAGGAGGAAGAAGAAGCAGAGAAGAAACAAGGTCTAGGAGAGAAGGAGGACAGTGAAACTCAAACGGTGACGGTACTCTTAGACATTTTGGCAGAGTTAAGGAGTCTGAAACAAATGTATCAGACTTCCTTATTACGGCCCAAGAGATAAAGACCTTCCCGAACCAAACAGCCCAACCTGGTTACTACGCCTGAGATACCAGCCCTAGTGATTTCTACCAAATCATCGACAGAACCAAGTCCAGACGTACGCCTTGGTCGTGGCAAAGGCTTTAAGGCAATTAAAGCTGACTGCTTCTCGATCCTGAATTTGTTTTTCGTTTGAAAAAAAAACAAACACCAAAAGACCCTTTTCAGGGCCACCACTTCTTTCGAAAAGAGATAGTATTCATTTTGCCTAAATCAATTAAAACTCAAAATCCTTTTTAACCCCATGATGCACGTGTGTGAGTGCATGAGTGCAGTCCCTTTATCATTCTAAACAAATCAAAAGTAGGAGACACTTACGTTTTTCAGACTGGTCTATTCTGGTACAAATTTTACAATCCAATGTCACAATACAACACTTTTAAAAAGTTCATAGACTTCTTCTGTGTCTTTTTTGTTCGCTCTCTGGTTTTTGAATTTCTTCACTTTCACAGGTTTTTCCTCCTCTTCTTCCTCACTTTTTTTCTCGTCTTCTTTTCTTCTCTTTCTGGACGTGTCGGGGTTCTTCTTTTACCAAGGGCACCTCTTTTTCTTCTTCCTCCTGCTCCTGTTATTTCTTAGGGCAGTCTGAAGACAAATGTCCTTTCACTTGACAATGATAACAGGTATCTTGACTTTTGTCTCTTTTCACATTTGTCTTGCTTTTTTGGCGGCCTGGACATTCTGTAGCCCAATGCCTTTTCTTCTGACAGATATAGCAAGTATCTTGACTTTTATCTCGAAAGGAGGCGGAGTAGTCCGTCGGCTTGTCTGAAGAAAACTTTCGTATGACACCTCGCAAAGCTCTGTCCAGAAGTTCGATCTGTATGGGTTCTTCCATCGTGCTGGTCGGCTTGAGAATGAAATGAATACTGAGAGGGAAGGCACTAGCCCTTTATATATACACTGGTCTGACATGGATATAAAGGTGACCATGGCGTTTCAGATGTAGTCATTTGACTTTTTGCAGCCAAAATGAAACGATCACATCATTTCGTGAAGAAAGGAGAAGAAAGTAAGAAGCAGAAACGTGATTTATCGCCTTGCACAGTAGCTGAAGTCTTGGCTCAAATTCATGCCAGCGATTTTGAAGATGAGATGAGTGAACCAGAATCCAGACCCAGAGAGTTTACACCAAAAACCAAAGTCTGCCATCACCACAAGTAAACCCTGAAAAGTATTAGCACATTCGAGAGACGGAAAAACGCTCCTGTAGAAAATTTAGAACCACGGCCTACACGTACACGGTTAAGTTTAAAGATTTCAAGTCCGACTAACCGCTGGAGAAAGCAGAAGGGTTCATCATCGAAGTGTGGGATTCTTTGTTAACCACACTGAAACACAATGTGAAGCCAAAGAAGACGATCGCTTGAGATGTTCCATTCATCACGATAGTTTGAAGTCCACCGTTTGGATCGAGTTTAGCAGCCCGGCAGAATTGACACCTTCCAAAGTCATCGATAAGATTCAACACATGCAACAATCCAACGACAAATGTCACATCACCGATGGAAAAGCGACACTGTTCATGACCCACGTATCTCTTCCCCAAGGGACCGGACGCAAAGATTCGTCATTGGTGGACGACCTTTGCAGCACCAAAAAGAGCCTCGTTCGAATTAACAACACTCAAGACCATATGTGTTTAGCCCGTGCCATCGTGGTGGGACGAACGTATGCCGACAAGAACGACACGGCAGAATGGAATAGAGACTAGAAAACAATTCAACGTTCGGACCGAGCCAAACAACGAAGAGAAGCAGAACTCCTGTTACAGCAAGCGGGGATATCCAAAGACACACCCTGTGGCATTCCTGAAATGGAATAGTTCCAAGACGTTTTGGCCTCGCGCTATACCTTGAAAGTGTACCCTCAAGAAGTGCGTGGACCTCTGTTGTTTCGAGGCAAAAATTTTATAGACGGAAAATACATTCACGTCTATCATCACGATGAACATTTTGATACCATTACCACAATCACCGGATTCCTGTCATACAGTTATTACTGTGAGAAATGTGACTGTCGGCTATAACAGTCGAGAGCAACACAAGCATTGCAGATCGAAATGTGAGGGATGTTTAGTCTCTAAATCCTGTCTTGACGAAAGACAAGAACGAGTGCATTGCCCAGCTTGTCAACGCACTTTTGTCAATCCGACCTGTTACCAACAACATCTGAAAACGCAAGGTTCACAGCAGAAATGTGCTTTTCAACTCCTGAGACTGTGCGCTACTTGTGGACAAGGCATACATACCAACAATGCCAAAGCGCACGTATGTTCAAGAAAGAAACGATGTCACATCTGCTGCCAAATCGTGGACTTGGAACACGAATGCTACATTCAAAAATACCATTCCAAACATGAAGAGGAATAAGACCAGAGAAAAGGCAATTTCATCTTTTTTGATTTCGAATGTATGCAAGAGACAGGCATACACATTCCAAATGTCTGTGTGGCTCATCGAGTATGCGAAAAGTGCATTCGAGCGCCTATCTTTAGTCATTGCCCTCACTGCAGAAAGGTTCCTGGAGGACGTGAAAAAATCTTTCTTGGACCTAACACGTTGGCTGATTTCGCCTAATTCATTTTATATCCCATCGACGGGACGTGGAGATAAGAGTATATCGAACGTTACGGAGATTGTCATCGCTATGACACGGTGATGGCTCACAATTTCTAGAGATACGATGCTCAGTTTCTGTTCAGATACTATACGGAACAAAGTACCGAACGTCCTAAAGTGACTATGAAAGGAGCAAAAATTATTTCCATGCAAGCGGGACTAGTGCAGTTTAAAGATTCGATGAGTTACTTGGCCATGCCTTTGAGCCGAATGCCTAAAACGTTTGGAATGACAGAAATGGCCAAAGGCTATTTCCGCACTTTTTAAATACCGAAGCCAATCAACACGCCGTTCTACTCCATTTGCCTAAGGCTCACTACTACGACCCCGACAACATGCGCACCGAACAACTTGAAGCTTTCTACGCTTGGTACCAGACTCACGCCTCGGACCCTTTTGACTTTCAGGAAGAAATGTTAAAGTATTGTCGTTCCGACGTGGACATTTTACGTCGTTGCTGTGGAGAATTTCAAGAACTGTTCATGGAGTACGGAGGGATCGATCCTTTGAATGAAGCCTGCACCATTGCCAAAGCGTGTTCCTTAGTGTACCATCAAAGATTCATGCCCGAAAACACCCTGGCTGTCATTAGCCCTCAAACGACGAACTTTGTCAAACGCCAATATTCGGTCAAAGCCCTACGCTGGTTACATTACTTGTGCGACAAGGAAGACAAATGGATCGAACACGCCCGCAAAGGAGGAGGCGAGAAAGCCATCGGAAGGTATTCAGTGGATGGTTGGGACTTAGAAAACCCTAAGATCATGTACGAGTTTAACGGATGCTTATTTCACGAATGTCCCATCTCTTACCCGGAACGTGGCACTAAAAATCAGATTTTACAACGGACTATGTAAGACCTGTACCAGGCCACTTGTCAGCGACGCTTGAAGTTAGAACAGCAAGGATACCAAGTGGTGGAAATGTGGGAACACGAGTACGATCACCGTTTGAAAACCTATCCCTAGTTTAAGCTGATCGTGGAAAGTTAAAGCTGGTGGACCCACTGAACACGAGGGACAGCTTGTACGGAGGTCGGACGAATGCCACCTGTTTGCTGTACCAAGCCGACGAGGAGAAAGGAGAAGAAATCAAATACATGGATGTGTGTTCGTTCTATCCTTACGTGTGCAAATATTGTCACTTTTCCGCAGGGCACCCGCAATTGCTGACGGAACACATCGAACTTGACAACATTCAACAATACGAAGGATTGATCAAATGTAAAGTCTTGCCTCCCAGGAACTTGTACCATCCCGTTTTACCACATCATTGCCAAGGAAAACTGATGTTTCCTTTGTGCCGTACTTGTGCCGAAACGTGCAACCAAGACCGACCTTATCAGCACATCCAGGAAGAACGCGCCTTGATAGGAACGTGGATCAGCGTGGAATTCTTCAAAGCTCTGGACCTGGGATACCAACTGTTAGAAGTGTACGGAATTTACTACTTTCCCAAGACAGAAAAATACCACAAGAGGGATGAGACTCTGGAAAGGCGTTTACGCAGATTACGTGGATGCCTTTTTAAAACTTAAACAAGAAGCCAGCGGCTATCCTTCCTCGTGCCACACTCCCGAAGACCAAAAGAAATTCAATGAGAAATACTGGAAGCAGGAAGGCATCACTTTAGACCACGTGGAGAAAAACAAAGGAAGGCGATCGTTTGCCAAAGTGATGTTGAATTGTTTGTGGGGCAAAATGGCACATCGACCGTGTTTACCCAAGACGGAGTATTTGACAAAACCTTGCCACTACTTTCAGATGATTCACGACATAACCAAATACATGAAACACGTGGATGTCGTTCGTGAGGACTTGATCTTAGTCAATTACGAAGAAGAACTGGACTTTGTAGAAGCCGACGAATTTGGAAGTGTCATCATTGCGGCTACGTGACAGCCCATTCTCGCTTAAAACTGTACAAAGCTTTAGAACTGTTAGGAGATCGTGTGCTATATTTTGACACGGACAGTTGCATCTACTTAGATCGACTAGGTCAACGTCACCGTGACATCGAAGGAGACCGTTTAGGAGCCTGGGCAGACAAATATCCCGACTACAAGATTTTAAGTTTTGCAAGTGGTGGTACAAAAAATTACGGCTACGAATACCGTGACCCACAAGGAGAGGTGCACACGGAGTGTAAAGTGAAAGGATTGAATCTCAATTATCGCACCAGTCAAGTGGTGAACTTTGGCTTCTTGAAAGAGGCCTTGCAGTCTGGACAGGATGGAAATTTTAGAGTGACCACCAACGAACCGCACAAGATTGTATGTTTCCCACACACCAAATCGTCAGTCGACCTTTGGAAAAAGTCTATCAAATCGTGTACCAGAAGCGAGTTCGGTTTCTCAACCACTTCACTTTACCGTACGGTCACGTCGATATTGGCCAGGATATCAAAGGGGACAATGTCCAAGACCGATAGTTCAATCCAACTACCAACACCAAGCGAGAAAGATGAATGCTAACAAACAGACCATTTAATTTCTATGATGCTCAAGGGGAGTGCGATGCTGTGCTTTGCGATGACAGGGATGCCGTACGCAGTGACTTCAGCGATTCAGTATCACATCATGGGAACTTTGCTATGACTATACCTACTATGGAAAGTGATGTTGTCCGTGTCAAACCTGACGGATGCGAAAGCGATGCTATTCGTCATTGTACACCTTTTCACTTTACTGGTTTTCATGCTGGATGTCATCATGATGAAACCATGGGGCTATCACCCTACGGATGTAATCCAAAACTGAGCAAACTCGTGCGGATTTCATCGTACCCTCATCAAAATGAACCTGTGAAAGACGAATTTTCGATCCCTGTACGTTTTCCTGAATACTGTGACTTTAAAAATCGATTCCAACCCTTCCGAGGAAAATGGCCAAAATATGTGGGAGGGCCTACCCCCAAAGAATTAGCTAGAACCGGATTTATCTACTTGGGCGAAGGGGATAAAGTCAAGTGCTTCAGTTGCGGTGTCTCACTTCACGAGTGGAAACAGAAAGATTCCGATTACCTGGAACATGATCGATGGTCTCCGGATTGTCACAACCTACCTTTAGTGGAACCTAATCATTGAAGTGGCATACCATGTCGTTTAAGAAACCAGCATGGCTAGTTGGACAACACCTAGATAAGTATTTAAACCCCAATTAAAAAATAATAATATTCAAAGATTACCAAACGAATTGCAAGAGAAGATCTACAAGGAAGTTTGGCAGGCTCTTGTCAGAGCAAAATCTCAATTGGTGACTGAGGAACGTTTACGTCGAGAAAATTTATAATAGGAAATTGACAAACAAGTTAGATTTCTCTGGATCAAGTGTGCGTTACTCCGAATATTCCGCTTTAGACCATTTACCTTAGAAGATTTTAATGACATTCTTGACCGTTTCCTGGAATGGCTGTGGCCAGAAATTACTACATCGGTCACTTTCGCTCTAGGAGAAGTGTTTGACTGACATGGTCATGGATACTTTACAAGAGAACATTCGTGGTTTGCCTATGGAGTTGATGAAAGTGTTCCAGCGGTCAGACATTGATCAACTACTCGTGGGCGAGAAGGAATGGTTTGTTACTGCAATTTTGTTAATACAAGGTATACTTACTGCAACGAATTCCAGAACAAGAGTTAGAGGGTTACCAAAATCTTTTACACAATGTAAGTTTATTTCAAGAGGAAACTTCTGAACGGTGTATGATGTGTAAGTTAGTGACAAACAATTTAGATTCGCCACTGGAGTACGATCAACTGTGCAGAAAGTACACTTATTGCCTCCGACAAAAAGAGGATAAAAACAGACTACCATACCACGACATTTATCATTCGTGATACAACAAATTCCGTGGAAGGAAGTCACTGACAATATTCAAACGGTGGAGGATTACCATCGCATTTTACGAGAACTGTGTCCATTGAATTGCGGTCGACGTGTGGTGTGTGTCTTAGTGACTTGCTTTCTGGGATTTCGTTTACCGGCCGATTCCTTGTGGACTCTTTACGAACAGTACATATCACTCCAAAAAGCATGAAAGTGGTCCCTTTAAATATACACGAGATCATTCTGTTCAAAACTTTGCGCTTTCATCTCGATACTTCTCGACCTCTACAGGAAAGAGATTCGTCAACTTTTAGGTACTGAAGATATGTACGACGATGTGTGTGCAGCTTGTGACTTACACCATCACTGGAAAGATGTACGTGACTGGAAAAGTTGGGGTTTCGAGGCTTGGACAAAAGTAGTGGCACACTATGCCCACGATTTGTTGTCCTAAAAAAATTAAAACGTTCAGTGAAACAACTAAGTTTTAAACCTGTGTTAGTGACAGTGCCAGAAGAAGAAGAAGAATCACTCCCTTCGGGACAGGACAGGACCGCCACTGACATCCCAGAAAGGCCATTCCGGAAGGACACCTGTGTGACTGTGCCGAGGAGTGTAGAGACTCTAAGAACATTACACATTGTCTCTACGATTCCACATCTTGATCACCAAAAATGTTGTACAACGACTTGTTTATATTCCACTATGATCGTTTTGATGTGTCTTTTATTCATGTACTTAACCATTTGGCTTTTATGTATTTTTGTCTTTCGTGTTGTTCGCTTTTAAAGATGGCAATAAACGTGTCCTGAAAAAAGTATAAAAACTCTTGTCTTTCTGTCTTCCTGTCAAAACTGACATTCCTTACACTACTACTATGGCTACCTCTACTGTCTCTGCTCACTCTTCCTCCACTTTCAAAGTCATCGACGAACACTTAGATCGTGCTAGTTGGGAGGCCTTGTATCTTCGCCATTCCTTTAACATGCTCATTGCCTGACCCAGCGGTTCAGGCAAAACCGAATTTGTCAAACGTTTGATCGAACTTAAACATCATTTGATCGATCTTCCTCAACGGATCGTGTGGTGTTACAAAGAGTGGCAATCGGCGTACAGCCTTCTGCGAGAAAGTCAAGGCAATTCCATCGTGTTTGTGGAAGGCATTCCTGGCGAAGACGACGGAATCGTGTCTGACCCTAGTCAAACCCATCTGGTCATGTTAGGAGAAGACGAAGAAGAAATTAAACTCTAGTTTACGCGCAAAGGGCATCATCGTAATGCCGGTGTCATTTACATTACCCAAAATTTGTTTCAACAAAGTAAAGCCCATCGCACCATCAGTCTCAATGCTCAGTACGTGATCTTGTTTAAAAGTCCTAGAGATAAATCGCAAGTGCAAGTCGTAGCCAAACAGTTAGGAACACCTTGGCTAGCCCATGCGTACGACGATGCCACTGATACTCCACATGCCTATTTACTCGTGGATTTAAAACACACCCACCCCCCGATTATTTGCGACCTCGATCCCATCTATTTCACCACTGGCGCCAAGACGGAGAGCCTGTCGTGTACACGTCCCCGTCGTCGACTTAACAACAACAACAACAACCATAAAGTCTATAAAATCCTCAGTCACTTTGGGCCTGTCTCACACATAGTCAACATGACGTCTCTCCAGTCTCATCTTCCCGTCAAATTGATTCGTGCCTTGTACGGCATCTTCGCGAAAAAAAAAATCCACAAATACGTGCTCATGTCTTAGAAGCTAGTCTCAAAGAAGTCGTACGATAGTTTACAGTGACAGCACGTCAATTACTGCAAGGCATCATTCATATTCCACATCAAACCAAACGTTTTTTTGAGAGAAACAAAGTAGCCTCGACACTCAAACCTAAATGCAAATCATTTGGAAGCTTGAAGGTAGCGGTTCGCTAGGAGGTTTAATCATTCGTTCCCTCTTAAAATGGGATTCGAATGCTCCCAAAGTCGTTCCCCAAAAAACCCCACTCCCAACGTACCCAGAAAAAACGAAAAAGAGCAGCAGTGTCAGGACCAGGTTACAGCCTCAGAAAAAGAAAAAGTAAAGCCCACAGAAAACAGCTTCTACCCGCAAGAGAGGTTCTGCGGCCAGGAGGCAACCTTACATTCGCAAACCACGACCTGTCGCATCGGTGACTGCGTCTTCAATAGCCTTAGGTTCTTCCACTTCTCCGTTGCTGGTATACCTGCCAAACCCGATTTGACACGTGTCTTTCCTAATTTGATGAAAATTGGAAACCCGCGTATCCAAAAACTTCTCATCCAGTGGTGACATCCTCTTCCTCTTTAGCGGCAGTGGCCGCTGCTCACAAAGTACCTGCCCCCAAAATCAAACTCCAAGAGAGATCGGGTATATTAAAGAGTTTACTGGATTTATCCAAGCAAGAACTGTCCCGATTGAGTCCGTTGCGAACCCCTCCACGACGTGTGATGTCTGCCATGAAAATGATACGACAAGTCGACAATCAGTGGCGACGCATTCCAGTATAAAAAAGACCCGAGGTAAACGATGGGTTGAGTGTTTTTGTGCTCCTCAACCCCCGAAGATGTCCCCTCAAAGACGTGCACACCGTCACAATTGGCATTCTTCTGTCCAAAAGGAAAAGAGGAAAAGAAAAGGACAGTCACGTCATCCGAGAAAATGCTTAGCCAAACATCAACGTCTGTCCTGAAAAGATACACTCGTCCAAAGAAAAGGAGAAGCCCCCAAAGAGGAGGATTTTTCTTATTAATGGGTAAGTTAGTAAATAATTTCGCCAAAAAGTTAGAGGACAAGCTCCAAATAAATACGATAAAAGGACGCATGTGTATGTCAGTGTAAGTTTGTACCCCAAAGATGCCCCTCAAAGAAGCGTACACGACTACCAAGGTCGTTCTCCTGTCCAGAAAGGAAAAGGAAAAAAGAAATGGACAGAAAAAAACGAAACATAGACGTCAACCCCAGGACAGACGCAGTCGTCCAAAGAAAAGGAGAAGCCACCAAAGAGGAGGATTCTTTGGCGATTTTGGAAAACCAATGGTCACCTTTTTGACGAAGCGATAGTCCAGAAAAGGATAAAAGGATGTGTGCCAAGTCATCGACATTGGTGTATTTTTGGTGTGTGTCCCGGAACCAACCAAGCAACCAACAAAGATGTCATCTCCTAAAAGACATCCTTCTTCTATCTCCAAAGGAAAGAAAAGGAGTGGACTGCCTCCTCGTTTAGTCAAATATTGGGACATGTTGTCCGTCTTGTCCAAACCTTCTCCACCCATGCGAAAAAAAAACATTCAAACCGCCTCCAAAGACGTCATCTATACCGTGAGCGAATGTTGTCTGAATGTTTTGAAAGGAACGGGAGCTTTGGCAAAATGCTTAGCCAAACATCGACACGTTCTTCGCGAAATGGTCCAAAAGAAAATACTCATTCGTCAAGAGAAAAAGATGATGTTGCAACGCGGAGGATTTTTACCCCTGTTAGGAATTCTTACCAATGTAATAGCGAGTCCTATGTTGGGTATGTTGGAAAGTGTTTTACCCGCCATAGCTCCAAGATAAAAGGGTCAAGAAGATAACACGGACCTCTGGAATCTAAAAGATCTCAGACGTGACCATTTAAATCTGATGGAAGGACGAAACCTGACTTTAGTACGTTACAAACGATGGATGGAATACCATCGTTAGCAAGAACAACTGACCCCGCATTTACTTCCCAATCCTCATTTGACCGAGATGTCCCACTTAAAACACGAATTGCAATCGTTGATGGATCGCAGCGATTTGTCAGAAACGGAAAAATCGCAACGGTACGGTCAGTTGTTGCAACGACTGCAATTCTTTCACCTGAAAGCTTTAGACGAAACAGCTCCACCCACTCTGAAAGATTTTAAGACCCTGATGAAAAGTCCACCACCACTGCTCCCAGCGGTCAAGACAGATGCAGCTCCACGGATGTCTGAGGAAGAAGAGGCACAAGAAGTCTTTCAAACACCATCAGCAGCTCCCATCCCTAGTAAGATTTCAGCGTCCTTGTTGACCCCTTCCCCTACACCCCACTTAAAGCTTGGGTTAAAAAAATGATGTCCACTCCTCCTTCGACAGAAGTCAAAATGAAAGAAGGGATACCAGAAGTGAAAAAAGAAAAGAAGACCAAAGCCATCGCATTACCGCCACTACGGCACCACTACCCTCGACTACTACTCCCGTGGCACATCGGACACGTAAAGCCGTTTCTAAACCACCCCCACATCCCATCTAGAGTAGCATTAGTGAAGAGTGGATAACTTATTAAAAATGAAGAAGGTGTTAGCCAGCATTTACTACGATCCATCCCATCCTGCAGGTTACGGAGGAGTTCAGAAATTGTATCGTGCTGCCAAAACTCGACTGAAAAGTGTCGTTTATCTCAAGTGCAACGCTGGTTACAAGAACAAGCCACGTACGCCTTACCCAAACCTATTCGACGAAAATTTTCCAGACGTCGCACCCGAGTGGAGGGCAACCTGATTTTGCCGATGTCTCTCATTTGGCCACTACAATCGTGGCTACAAATATTTATTTTGTGTCATCGACGTCTTTTCCAAATTTGCCTGGGTCGTGCCATTCACTTCCAAATCGAGCAGTGCGTTAGTGCGAGACCTCTAACTGGTGTTGAAACAAAGCGGTCGTCACCCTCTTCGATGGCAAACTGACAAAGGCACCGAATTTCTGAACCAAGGTTTCCAAGAAGAATTAAAGAAACGTGACAATCATTTTTTCCCACCACCGAGAATCCCGAAACCAAAGCCAGCATCGTGGAACGTTTTCAACGCACCTTGAAAGAACGCATGTGGAAATATTTTACGCATCAACACACTCTCAAGTACATCAACGTTTTGCCGCACCGAGTCCAAACGTACAACCAATCTTATCATCGGATCATCGGACGTGCCCCCCCCCCCAAAGAAGTGACTCCCGACAACGAAGTGACCGTCTTCGAGCGCCTGATTGGTACATCCAGGACGGTGATTGTCCCCAAGAAAGGTGGAGCGTTGGCAGCAGGAGATTGGGTGCGCATTGGCAAAACCAAACGCACTTTCGACAAAAGTTACTTACCCAACTGGACCACCGAATTATTTCGTGTCACTGAATAAGTGCGTGGCCGTTAATGACAGCTCCATGGAGGTGTTTCCCCAAAATACCTTATGCTGTTACACTGCCAAATTACCTCAGGACATTCAACTGGATCACGAAGCCCATTGGGAAGTGGCTTTGGTGGAAATATTTCACCCTACACAAATCGAAAACATCGTCGAAAATCAAAACACTTTACCGTGGAAGTTCATGACGTGCAAGTGCAACAAATCTTAGATGAACGCGTCACTGTAGGTGAGTCTACGAAAACACAAGACCCCAAAACTAAACGGACCACTTATCGGTTGAAAATTTCCCCAGGCTATTATTTTAGTGGTCAACATTTGGTGAACGCGATTGCTGACAAGTTCAATGCCGTGCTTGGCAAAGCCTTGGAGAAAGCCAGAAAAAGTGTCACGATCGAATACCACAAAATAGCTCGTCGCCTAATGATCAAATTTTCAGAGGACAAAGTATTGGCCATTATATTTTGTCCTGAATTGTATGACATTTTGGGTGGAGACCCCAAGTTGATCAAGATATAAAACGAAATACCCGCCGTTACCGGCAGCTTGGATTTTGCGAAATATTTTTGATTCCCTGTAGAAATGAACCAAGGACTGAATTTGATTTTTGTGTACTCTGATGTGGTGGGACACAACTCCGTACCGTTACTGCGTGTCATTCCTTTCAAAGTGGATTCTGCCACGAACGCTGACGAGGAAGATGGAAACACCTATCACGTTCACCGTACGTCCTCACTATTTGCCCGTCAGTAAGTCGTATTTTGACACTGTCAACATTACTACAAAAGGAGATCTGGGACAAAATATTTCATTCACCAAAGGGAAAGTCACAGTGAAACTCCATTTTCGAAAACGATTACTCTAACCCTTTGTCAGTCATGTATCCTGTGTACCAAGGAGTCGCTCGACAGCGAGGACATGGTTTAGGAGATATGTTAAAATCGGCCTTTCGTTCAGTGGCCCCCGTTTTGAAACAGATGGTGACACGAGGATTGCACGCCTTGAAAGATGCCGCTTTGACGCAAGGCAAAGAATTTCTCCAAAATGTCATCATCGACAAACAAAACCCCAAAGAATCTTTCTTGAGAGCAGGCAAAAATGTCTTGCTTTAAACGGGCAAAGACATTTTGGGTCGAGGAGAAACTCCTATAAATTCCCCGGACGCTGCCGAGTCAGGCATTCCTGCTTCCCTGACGCCACAGCAAGGACAAGGCAGAAAAAGACGACGAAGACACCCCTTCAGAGGACTTCACACCCCCAGAGCTAGAAAGACTAAGAAAAGAAGAACCGTCCGAGACATAGACATTTTTGATTATTAAAAAAAATTCACAGAGAGAAATTGATGTACCGAGAATCTTGCGTCTGTTCTAAGTCGGAACTGGATCTGTTTGCCATGCTACCAACTATGATGACGATGCAAGAATCCCAATGGGTAGAATTTCATCCGGTCTACTCTTTGACGGATTCAGCTCCCGTCTAGTTTGAAATCAAAGGACAACCCGAAAATTACATCGATCTGAATAGCAGTTACTTGTATCTGAAACTCAAAGTGATCAAAACAGACAACACTAATCCGAGAGCCGATGCTAGAGAAGCTCCCATCAACAATTTCATGCATTCCTTGTTCAACGAAGTGGCTTTGTACTTGAATAACAAGCTGGTCAGCAGTAGCATGGATACATACCATTACCGAATGAACCTGGAAAATCTCTTGACTTACGGAAAAGAGGCCAGGAACACTCATCTGGATGCTTGCGTGATTAGAAAACTTGACACAGCAGGCGAGGACACGTTTAACGACACAGCCCTGACAGCTGATGAAAATTATCACAATGTGGGCTTTAACGACCGTCGAAATAAAATCCTGCAAGGACGTAGTTTAGAACTGATGGATCGTTTGCATTTGGACATGTGGCTGCAAGACAAGTATTTGCTCAACGGAGTGGATATCCATCTGGGACTGAATCGCAGAAGTGTAATTTCCATTTGATGGCTCATGCCAAAGAGTACAAAACCATCATCCAAGAAGCCAGATTTAACGTGCGGAGCGTAGAAGTGTTACCTAAAGAGGGAAACGACAAAAGTCACACGTTGAGCAGAACGGCAGCAAGTATCCGATACGGCGCGTAGAAGTGAAAATTTTCACCATTGCTGCTGAACTCCGATCCAAGATCGAAGATCATCTGTTCCAAGGACAGTTACCCAAACGTCTAATCGTTGGCATCGTCAGTAATGCAGCCCTCAACGGAGCCCTCGATCAAAATCCCTTCCAGTTTAAGCACTACAGAGTGTCCAAGATCGAAGTGAGTCTCGATGGCAAGACCTTGTGTACCAGACCCTTCGAACCTAACTTTACCCAGAAGAATTACTTGAGATCGTACTTGTCCCTGTACGAAGCTACCGGACAGCTAGGAACCAACACCAGTCACGGCATTACGTACAAAGTGTATGCAGGATATTACACTTTGTGGGCCTTTGATTTCACTCCGGACCAAGGCAGCGACGAATGACATTTCCACCCTATAAAATCCGGTCAACTGCGTGTGGAACTTCAGTTTGCACAAGCTCTCGCCGAGACGGTGAACGTCATCCTGTATGCCGAATTGGATAATACCATAGAAATCAACAGTTTGAGAGAAGACATTCTAGACTATTAGAAACTATGGAAGACTCTTATCCCTCTTTGAACGGTAGAGAATCTTTGGACATGGAATGGGAGGATACCGTGATCAGAACCCCAAGACAAAGACGAAGAGGACATAGTGGTCACGTCCAGATGGACAGAACAAGAACAACATTTAGTGTCCTGTTTTGCCAAACACCTGGCGGATAAAACTGCGGAATTGACCAAGAAAGATTTCTACCGATGTCAAAACGATCATCCTAGTCAAATTCAACAAGATAAATATCTGATGATGAACCAAGAAGAAAAATTGGACGAGTATCTGGACGATGCTTGAAGTCTCATCTCGGAAGAAGTAGTGTTGCATGAGTGGTATAAAAGGCTTGCGTGATCATTCCTGCCCTCCACTGACTACTCTGGAGGTCTATCGCATCGAAGCTCTCTTCGATCAGAGTGAAGAGACGAAGCATTGAAACGGTTACTTGACAGAGATTTTCAAACAAACTGTCAGAATTAAATTGATGACTTATCGTTATCTGTGAAAAAAAGAAAACAACAAAACAAAACATGGATACCTGGGAACCTTATTACCTTTTGAACAACAGTTCGTACACTGCTTTTTGGAATCCTGCCGTGTGTGCTAAAGATGAACTACCTCATCGCAAACCTCAAGACCATCAAGCTTATGTCATCAACACGGACGACAGTCATCTCCAAGGAACTCACTGGGTCGCCGTCTACTTCCCTAAAGATGATTGTGTAGAGTATTTTGATTCGTATGGATTACCCCCTTTGGAAGACGACATCATCGACTTTATGAGAAGAAATTCCCAGACGACACGATTCAATAATGTGAAATTACAAGGCACAGATTCCATGGTGTGTGGACAATATTGTGTGTATTTTCTTCATCAACGCAGTCTGTGATATTCTTTAGAACATTTAGTGACTTAATTTGATAGTAACTCTTCTAGAAACGATCAGAAAGTAGACCGATGGTTTTATGGCTATCTTTTGTCTTTAGCTAGGAAACGTAGTGTACATCAATGGCCTCATGACTTCCATCAGTGGAAATCTAGCTGAACTTCACAACGTTGTTAACCTTGCCAAAATAGTTTGTTTGTTTGATGTTATATAAATTGTTAGTTATTTGTTAAATAAAAAATGTGTTTTGAAAAAAATGTGTCTGTCGTTTGTTTTCCAAAAACAACCTCACTGTGAATCTATGCTCTTTGACTTCTCTCTCTATTCTTCACTATGACATTAGCTATCGTAGAGTTCCTACTCAACAAAAACCCAGTAGAGATGTTCTCTATCGCGTCCGCGTTTGAACCATATAAAGCGAGGCAGTCTCCAGTCTAGCCGAGTCGCGGTGAACGCAGCAGGAGAAGCACACAACGAGCAAACAGGACTAGCGATGGATCTTATTCCCGCTCTTGCAAGAAATGCATTGAGAAGCCTCAAAATGGCCACAGGGTGGAGTATTAGAGCGCAGGAAAAGCGCACTACTCTACTATGAATATGGGAGAAAGAAACTACGAACGAGGAAGAAGGAAACAGACAGGATATAATTAGGCGCCGTGAACATGATGATAACAGATATCGGAGAAATGAATCACGATATCAAGCAAGGACATATCCCAATAGACAGCCTCAACGTGGACGAGAGTTACCAGAGAGAAGCCGACCTACACAGCCTAAACAGCCAGCCAAGCTAAATACATCAAGCTCCAGCCAGGCAATACAACATAAAACATCAGAGAAGAGTAAAGAGGTGAGGGGCTATCTACTCCACCTCCCCCACCTCCACAACAAGTAGCACCACCATCAACACCACCACAACCTACTGTGGCCCGGAAGAAAGCGGTCAGCCCTCCATTAACTCAATATGCACCCGAGCACCTGGAAACTGTTCTACGGGAGATTACGGAGTTATATCAGGATGGAAAGAAAATGGACGGAGAAACCACCAAGCTTGTGAAATTGACATACGCCACAGATAAAGAAATTACCGATATGGGAATGGACCACCTACTGACAGACAAGTTGGCAGCGACAAAATGCATCGAAGACCACCGAACAGTCTGGAACATGAGGCACCACGAACTTGATCGTTCCTACCCGCAACCATCTAAAGCGAAATTGAAGAAAGCCTGCAAATCCATCAGATCATTAGGCCATATACATGCCAGTAGCTCTGTGAAACTGCTTTTTGGTATGTCTTTAAGCCTTTCCTCAAAGCACAAGATACCAATAGAAGCATTGGGAGTCTCAGAAGAATATCTGAACTGGAGTATTGCGGACATGATCGACCCAGGAGCCATTGCAACCCATACTAGGAGAGACTGGAAGCTGCCAGGCTATTTGGAAGACTACATATCAACCCATATCAGCCCTTTTAAGGGCTAAGAGTGGAGTTCAATTTTGTCATTAGGTTTTCATTTTTTGGCTTGAAAACCTTCTCGATAACTCTATTAATACCGAATTTGACCCTTTGGTTCCCCGATCAAAAATATTTTTCTTTTTTAAAATCAAGCGTGATAAAAAATTTATATGAGTCATTTAGATTCGACTGATTGGTATATTTTTTAGATTTTTTTATGTACACTTTCTACACTAAATTCCAACTTTGAATAAAATTAAATACGAAATTCGTAGACTCGCTTTATTTGGTTAATTGCACAGGTGGCTTACACAATATTGGCATTAGGTTTTGTCCATTAGTACAACTGGACTGAATTTGAAATAAGTACGGACTGGCGTCTCAGGGCTGGTATGAAATCCATAGCCTCCACGCCAGTTGCTGAGACCTTTCCCGCCTTTTTCAGACTCGGACCCCCGTACATGGACGGAATGTGGAACGATTTCCACCCGTCCACACACCATCTGCCCGAATAAGACGTCATAGTTGCCAACCAACGGACGTCTCTCACTGCTTGGTTGACACCTGGTGGTAATGTACTGTAACCTTAAATAAGTTTGAGTGTGTGTTGGGTCTATTCCCTCTCAAGCTGGCGTTATTTGGATGTACCAATACTCAGTCGATTCGCCAGCTAGTTTTAATGAAACATTATGGGCCAATTAAGCAATCCTCTTTGAGGATATTAAAGCCTGCGGAATGAGGCACTTTTTCCTTCCCCTACGTAATTTAACAGTATGCCATGCATACATTAACCAGAGGCACATGCACAGTAAGTGGGCACGCCTCTTTAATGTATAGTCAGTTAGTCAGTCAGTCTGGCCATCCATTGTGGACTCGTCAACCTACGAAGATGCCTTCAAGACTAGCCATGCTAAACGAAGCGTACGCGAATTTACATCGTGTCAGGCAAAACCTGATACCGAAACCTGATGAGATAGAGAATGTCAGAATGCTGAAAGTGACCGAAGGCCTGATAGAAGAGGTCTTCAGAGAGGAAATCAAGAAAGAAGAAGAAGAGTGGACAGACAAGTATAGACTTCAGAAGCAGCGGAGAGAACAGCAGCAACAACAACAGCAGCAGCAACAGCAGCAGAACCAGACAGAGCTTTTGTCGACTGTCGTGTAGACACGAAAGAGTTCTCCTTCTCTTTCCGCAGAAGCAGACTGTATCCTGTGGGAAAGCCTGCCGCCAGACGGGGACGCAATCTTAGACAGTAAAAAGATTGCCATCACTCCCCGTCAATACAACAGCCCTTTTCAGGGCTACCCTAACACTCTAGAAAAGACATACTAATTCAACTGCCAAAAATGTTTGTGTTTGTATGTTAAAAAATAGAAGTGTGTCTATAAGCACTTCGTTTCTTCTGTCAGTAAAAATCCACGCTTCGTTCCTCTGTCTTGTCTAATAGTGTATGTCTGTGTTTATAGGTAAAAAAGTCAACGCGAGTGTTTCTTTTAGCTCCGCGCGTTCCATGTTTTTTGGTGATGATATGGGTATTGTAAGTTTTGGTGTCGGGGGATGTTTACCTTCACGTCCGTGCCTCAAGTATGTAAATCGGAACGATCGTCAGTCTGGCTACCCATCGTTGACGTATCAGCAATGAAGATGAGTAACAGAATTGCAAAGTTACTGGAACTTCAGATGTACCTGGAGTATGCCAGGCGGCTGTTGGACGAACTGGCTATGGAGGCAATACAGGAGAAAGCCAGAATAGAAGAGGAGGAAGAGAAGAGGAAAAAAGAAGAAAGAGAAGGAGGATATGATCCTGCCTCACCTCATGGTAAGTCCTGTGTGTAATTTGAAACCTGAGGTGAGGACGCCTCCACAGCCAGTACCAGTACGGCAAACAGTACCAGCACCAAGACCTGCGGCTACCCAAATTGAACGCTTGAGATAGCAACCACAACAACAAAAACAACATCCCCGGGTCTGGTATAGGAGATGACAGAGGGAAGTCTTCAGAATCCCAGAAACTGAAGATTGGGACTCTGAAGCCACTCAAGAGGCCTCTGCACTCCCAATCGCAAATGTGAATTGGGCAAATGATTGGAGTAGGAGATGTGTCGTAGTGCCCGGCCTGGGAGATGTCACCATTAGCCAGGTAAATCGGAAGTTCCAAGGTAAAACAGGCCTTATCAGGGCTAACCAGATCTCTAGAAAAGAGACACTATGCAAGTTGCCAATTTCTGTGAATGTAGAGTAGTGTGACTATAAACACTCACTCTTTTACTAATGTGTGTGTGTGTGTGTGTTTGTGTGCGTTCGCGTACGTTTGTGTGGATAGTTGATATGGTGTGTTGTTTTTCTTCTCTTCCTGTTTGTGTGGATAGTATATATGGTGTGTTTTTTTTTTTTCTTTCTTCCCTTCTTTGTGGATAGTAGAGTGTGTGTTTTTCTTCTCTTCTCGTCTGTGTGGATAGTACATAATATGTGAAGTGAGTGTAAGGGATGTGTTCCTTTACGTCCGTGCTCCACGGATATAAAACATAGCGCTCTTCAGTCTGGTTACCCGCGTTGACTAGTCAACACCTTTCGAAATGAACTTGTTTAACGAATTAAAATACAGTTGGTATTGGATGCTGGATGGAGCCTATGTGCTGGAAAGGCTTCAACAGGAATGGAGGTTTCCAGGTAGCCTAAACTATGTGACCAGCCTGAAAGTAGCCAGGCATCAAGTGCAAGGCATGATAGAGGAGCAAGTTTCAACCAATCTAAATATATATGAGTAGGTACCTTGAAGAAGGCCCTTGATGTTGTCATCAGAGTGAGGTGCTTTTTGGAAGATATATTCAATTTGGTAGAGTGGACTTTTGTCAAATGGGGCTTAGACCACTTAAAGAAAGAGGAAGAAATGATGAAAATGGTATTGGAAGAAGAAGTGAAGAAGATTAAAGATACATGGGCAAAAGAGCGAAAGGAAAAAGAAAACAAAAAGAAGAAAGAGGAGTTTGACAGACTGAATAACAATTGGATAAAGATACAGGAAAAATTTAGAGCAATGGAACATCCTGACTGAATAGCAGACGAGGAAAAGAACAAGAAGAAACGAATCATTGGGAAAGTGAGGAACTGGTGGAAGAACTGGAGAAAATAGAAGACGAGGAACCCAAAGGCCCTTGTCAGGGCCACTTCATATGCCTCGAAAAGATATCTCTTCTGTCTTGCCTATACCAACATCCCACCTTTTGTCTTGTCGCTATAGTGGTCCATGTTCTATTTTCTCGCTATAGTGGCTCAGGGGGGTCTTGTACTGGCCATTCCCCTTGTCGCTATAAATCTTGTCGCCAATGTGCCGGGGTGGGTGGGTGGGTGGGTCTGTAATGTATTTTCCCATTGTCGCTAAAGAACTCCCATTCACTACTGTCAAAGAATTTCCGAATTGTTGCTAGATGTTCTTTCCAAATGTCGTTGTAGATGATGACATCATCGATGTAAGCAACACAATTATTAACACCAGAGGTAATCATATTCATCAAACGTTGAAAAGTACTTGGCAAACCCTTCATCCCAAACGACATCACTTCATATTGATAACGTCCTTCTGGAGTCAGGAATGCCGAAATTTCCTTTGCCCTTTCCGTTAGTGGAATTTGTTAAAATCCTTTCAGAAGGTCAAAATTTGGTGACGTACTTGGCATTTCCAATTTTATCAATACAGTCATCCATTCTTGGTAATGGAAATTAATCTGTTTCTGTCACACTGTTCACCTTCCTATAATCAGTGCACATACGGAAAGTTTTATCTGGTTTCGGAACAAGTACACATGGTGAACTCCAGTCACTTTTACAGGGCTCTATGAAATCATTCTCCAACAAATACTGAATTTCCTTTTTCAAGTATTCCTGTTTGAGAGGGTTCATCCTGTATCGGTCTTGTTTCACAGGTTAGAATTCATAATTTCAACGTCATGAAAACTTTTGTTGTCCTCGTAGGAATATCTGGAAATAAGTGCTCATATTCAAATAATAACTGTTTACGTTCATTCCTTTCTTGTTGTTGCAAATGTAAACGTGTCTGGTCCAGATTTTTCATATTTTCCGAATTCCGAACATTTGTTGCTCCAAAATCAGTAGAGTCCGATTGAATTCCTTCACTTACATCCTTTGTGAGTGGAACTGGTACAACTATATTAATTGCATGATTTACCTGGCTATCTCTCTCAGTATACTGGTACTCCATTAATTTATTTAGATCAGAGTAATATTATTATAATTTAACTCATTCATTTTCTTCTATACTTTGTAAGGGCCGTAAAATCTAATTTGAAGAACATTTTGAAGAATGAGCAAGAGAGAATGAACTCTATTACAAGACTCAAAAGTTCTTTCCATTGAAGTTCTGTGAAACCATAATTTTACTTTTGACTTGAATTGCTGAATGCCAAATTCAAGCATAACTAGCTGGAAAATTCCAGACATAAAATTTGACCCTTGATCCAATTGAACAGATTTGGGAAGGCCAAATTGAGTAAAAAAAAAAATATTATCAAAGCTTTTACTATAGTTTTTGTTTTAATATTCTTCATATCAGTTGCCTCTGGTAATCATGTTGACGTACACATAATGGTCAAGACGTTTTGGTTGCCTGACTTGGTCTTAGGTAGGGGACCAACACAATCTACCATTATTCTACTAATATGGTTCGTCAAATGCAGGAATTGGTTGCAGATGAGCCTTAGGTATCTTCTGATTGGGTTTTCCTACCATTTGACAAGTATGACAAGATCTACAGTATTTACAACCATCAATTTTGATTTTTGGCCAATAAAAGTGAGTCAAAAAGTGAGTCAGATCTTGTGATAAATCTTAATAATCCCTAAATGACCAGCCAGAGGAGTTTCATGGGCCAGACTAAATATTTTCTGTCTGTAAGATTTTGAAATTACAATTTGATAGTTCACTGACCATTCGTCTCCAGCAGGTAACTCGGGAGGTCTCCCTTTTCTCATAAGAATTCAATTTTTAATGAAATAACAGACAGGTTTGTCAGTGGCTTCAGTTTCACTAATGGCCCTCTGAAGCAAACAGGAGATCTCAGGATCTTTTTCCTGTTCGACGACAAGTGATTGTCGTTTGTCACCCTGATTAGAAAAAAGAGAATGAGTAGTTAAAAGAGGATCACTGTGATCAATACCTTTCGATTGATCCAAATTAGGAGTGAAAATGACCTCATCAAAAGCCTGACCAATACATGTGTCAGCTAAAGGAATACCTTCCTTATCGAAATCATTCTCAAGAGCTTTCTTTGCCATAGCTCTAGGAAGTGCATAAGCTGGGTATAAATCAGGGAATTCTTTTTCAATAGGATCAACTTTCTGATCCAAGCAAGGCTTGTCAGTTACAAGTGGATTAACCACAACCTTGTCTCCAGCTAGGTCGTTGCCTAGTAACAAATGAATGCCCTCAACTGGTAAAGAAGACACTTTATGAGTTAAGAAATACTCGTCAGCAGCAAGAGCAGCATGTCCCAAGGTTTCGATCTTATGCTCTACAAGATAAGTCTTAATGTCACTAGGGACACAGTTGTTGGACTCTTCAAGTAATACAAATTGTCTGAGATTTTCATAATCATGTTCCACTTTCTTGGCTAGGCACCATCTCTCAAATAACTGCTCTTTTTCTCTTGCAAATTCGACATAAGTTTGTCCAGCTTCTTTTTATAGTTCCTGAATTTTGCCGATGAGCTTCAGGAATTAACTCATAACCCTATAAGATGCTTTCTTTAACCAAGTCATAGTCCGAACTTTGTTGTACTGACAGGGAATGGAAAATATCACTAGCCTTACCAATAAGTACACACTGCAATAATTGAGTCCAATGCTCCCTTGGCCATTTCAAATTTTCAGCAACTTTTTGAAAATAAGGAAAATATTTGTCTACTTCATTTTCGCTAAAAGGGGGTACTAGCCTAAAATTCTTTGTAAAATCAAAACCTGAATTTGCATGTGAAGTGGAAATATGCTTTTCACATGTCTGCTCCATTTCTTTTATTCTAATTTTAAATTCCCTTTCATCCTTTTCGGTTTGCATCTGTCTCTCTCTCTCTCTCTCCCTCTCTTCTAATTGCATTTGTATTTGTTTTTCTTCTTTCTGTAAGTGCGTTTGTTCTTTCTGTAACTCCAATTGCATTTGTTTATCTTTCTCTCTCTCCTGTCTCTCTCTCTCTCCTCTTTCTCAAATTGTAACTGTATTTGTTTCTCTCTCTCCTCCTTTTCCAATAGCAATTGTTTTTCTTCTTTCTGAAGTTCAAGCTTCCTTAACTCTGTAATTCCATCTTGTATTTTAATTTCAATTCCTTTACTTTTTATGTCAGAGTCTGATGCAGACTTATTGATCGAAACCAAAACAATTTTATCCAAAACATTCTTTTCTATCAAATACTGGATCAAAATGGTTTTAATTTCTTGTTTCGTTAAAGAAGATTTTACCTCAGAAATATCATATTTTATGGCAAGTTCAAGCAATTCATCTTTTTTCAAACTATCCAACTGCTCCTAAGTAGGACTTGAAAGAAAGGTCTCCACTTTTGATGACATTGTGAAAAAGCCTGTTGATTTCACTAAAAAAAAATTCAAACAAAATTTGAAATAGTACTTGGGGCTTAAAATATTTCTGAAAACTAGGGGAAATTAAATTTCGAAAAACAATTTTCTGAAATATGTTATCCAAAATTCATATATCCCAAGGACGAGCTCCCGAATTATCTTTGTTACGTGTAGGCTCGTACAAAGTAACAAAGAAAAGAGTGAAGCCAACAAGCTTTGTAAATTTAACAGCACAATTTATTTCTCTAGAAAACAAGGTAAATATATGAAACGGACTTACGGTTTGTGAATCTAATTCAAATATTAATCCTAGAATTTAAAAATATAAGTCCTATCACTAAAAATTTCTAATTGAATCAATGTTCGAATCCCGATGAAGTTCCAAGATGGAAGGCGATGACGTCCTCTACAACCTGTCTTGTATTGTCGTGTCAAGATTTACTTGTTGATTTTTATGAATCAAGAATAATATTCCGGCTTTAGAATTCCGAATAATTTTCAGTAAATGTCTTTGTCCAAGATGCAGGAAAAATAAATTATTTTAAATAAAAAAACCTCAATTCAACTGGCAAAAAGAAGAATACCTTTGAGCCCGAAGGTATGATTTACGACTGACTATTTCACTATAAAACTTCAGTTATAGCCCCAGCTAAAACATAATTCAGACCCACGTGATGGGATTACGTGATCACTTAGTCCGAACGACGCAAAAGAACAAAAACAAACTACAAGTCAATTATCACGTATTCTAGTATAGCCTTAGCTAAAAATCAATGATTACCGCACTGGAAATAAATTTTAGGGAAGAAAAAGGTCGTTTACTCAAACTAACACGCAGGCCAAGTATGACCTTGATTATGACCAATGATTTTCACTCTGTGTTTACCAATTCTGAATCAAGGTCAGGAACTAGGTCAGGTAAAAATACAATGTAGCAACACTACTGCGTTTTAATCAGGCTAAAAAGAACTGCACTGAAATTTCTGGGAAAATGTCAATTCCAGTGAATAAAGTTATCATTACAATAACATGTAATGAAATAAAACTAAAATAAAAAAATTTAAAACTAACACAAAAGTAATTAAATTACATATACGTAACAGTGCCGTAACCTAGTTACACTCAACAGGGTCAGATAAATCACCAATTCGGCTATTCACGTAACCAGCTATTATGAACTAACAATTACCATCAGTGGCATGCCTTGTATATGAAATTACCACCCGTGCTATGCCTATATATTTAAAAGATCGTTCGTTTGTATGACGTTACTATGAAATTACCATCCATGGTAAGTCATATGTATGAAATTACCATCCGTGGTATATCGTATATACGAAATAACCATCCATGCGATAAGCGATAACGACTTTATTGACACTGTGGGATGGGAAAATACAAGTCCATGCTTTTGATGCCACCCTAGAAATGTGTCATATACAATTTATGTACTTCAGCACATTGCGCGGCATTCATGTATCGAAAGGTTCTGAGAAACCGAATTACTTGCGTTGTGGTCAAATAGCCATTATGACCTATGGATAATATTCACTATACATGCTGTTGTATTCAGACAGAGAAACACATGACGATAGTTTGAATTCAGTTAGGTTTATCCACCTTACTTCTTGATATCAGTAATGTGACGAGACACTGACGTGGTTGATGATATAAACTATGTTTAATTATATGACCATAACGTAAGTGCCTCGTATGCCTAAAGACACTTGCGATTCTTAAGCAAATAAATCTGTTCTTTAGGTCGTTTGTCCTTCCTTAATTGGCAACTCAACGATGTCATATATCGCTTAAAGTGCAACAGTCGCTGTCAATTTCCTGTTTCATCTAGATTTGAGTTATCAGATTGCTACAAATGTGTTGCGTTGTTTTACACATTTCCGGAAGAAATTTAAAATGTAGATTGGAGTGGAGCAATGGGGCAAATTATACATGGCAATTAGTGGAACGTTGCCTTTTTTCATGAGCAGTAGAAAGATGGATTAAATGTGTGTGTGAGTGTGAGAGAGAGAGAGAGAGAGAGAGAGAGAGAGAGAGAGAGAGAGAGAGAGAGAGAGAGATTTGGATTTTTAACGTAGCTTTAACAATTTTTTCAGTCATATCGCTACGATGTCTGCAGTGTGGCAGTTTATAGTGATGTCTAACACTGGGGCATCTTGCCGCAGACATGTAGCATGATGTCTCACCCAGTCACATTATCCTGACACCAGGACGACCAGTCCTAACACTGACCTCTTAATGCTGAGCGCCAAGCGAGGCAGCTGTTAGTAGCATTTTTATAAATCTTTGGTATGACTCGGCCGGGGTTCGAATCCGCGACCTCCCGCATCCGAGGCGGACGCTCTAACCACTAGGCCACCGGAGCGGTATGGATTAAATAACCACCATCACGAATGAAGCGTAATTATCTCAGATTGTTTTTTAAACACATCAAAGGTTTTAATAGTTTCCAGTGTGAAAGTGTTTTTATTTCCTTTGGTCCAATCCGATTAAATTGTCAAATTCTACAATCGTATTTGTAAAAGAAATACCTGATCCATGCATACCTTCCGAAAGGTGAACTTTAACCAGAGTGATTACACTACCAGTGTTCACTAACAGTGGAATGAATTATTGACGAATGTATTGAATTTACCCCTGTGATAGAGAGTTTGCTCATTGGCTTTTTAAAATGTATTTGTGACCTCAATCGATGCATATCTAATAACAGTAAAATTCATTATTGTCGAGCGTATCGATTAAGCTAACCACTGTGAGAGAGAAAATTTTGTTTATTAACTTTAAAGTCTTTTTATG
>JAECUM010022915.1:0-19994 GCA_016617855.1 Megalonaias nervosa | reverse complement strand
TATATATACCAATGACTTACAAAAATTATACTAGCCTGACTTGGCCCTCAGCATTAGAGCTTAGTGTTAGGAATGGTCGGCCTGGTGTCAGGATAATGTGACTGAGTGGGTCATGATGCTACGTGTCTGCGGCATGATGCCCCAATGCTAGACATTACTATAAACTGCCACATTGCAGACATTGTAGAGATATGACTGGAAAATTAAATCTACGGTACAAATCAAAATCACGTTCACTCACAAGTAACATCATAATTTATATTAATCTTCATTATTTTCTATATAGTGTAATATTATTGCTCTGTATGACTTTTGTACAGTTCCACAAATGATCTTTATGGCAAAATGTATCGGCGATAGACCAAAATCGAGCTAATTGGAACATGCCATGTTAATCTTGATAACTGATTGAACCGAGCTTAAGAAAACGACGACTTGAGTATCAATCATTGCACATATCACGAGGAATTCAATTCATAAATAATACGATAACACATTACAGAAATAGGCAAGAGTGGTAGGAATCATTAGCATCAAAGTTCAAACGTTCGTTGCATATGATTGTACAATACTAATTAAAAGAGTAAGAAAAACGGCCTATGCATTTTGTCCATCTCCGTTTCCTAAATAATACTCGGAGTTATCGGAGTTATTATTTTGGCTTAACAACTAGAGAATACATGTGGTGCAGACTTCTTAAACACTTAACTGGAATTGAGGCTATAATTTCTTTATTTGTTATCAATTAGTTCATATTATGTCTTTTATTGCTAAAATTGAATAAAATCTCACCGAAAGAGATTCTGTTTTAGTATTCACAATGTGGAAATATTACAATGTTAGGACTAATTATTATAAAACAGTTTTCTGTGCCATGTGCGTGGGAGAGTGTATTTATAGACATTGTCTGAAATCTAACCTCTGTTACCAAATATTAAATAAATAAATTAGATCGAGCGCAATAGCAATGTTCATGTTATTCATACGGCTAGGTCGACACTAAAACGGTGGTTTTAGTGTTAGGTTAAGCGCAGATTGGGAGTTGTAGTGGAACTTAGATGTACAGTTTCAGTGACAGTTTCCTTTCTTGCATGTGTAGTAGTAATATACTAATACTCTACATAAAGGCGTTTCATGGTGCTGGAACCGCCATATTTGGACTGACTTACTACTTATGCAAATAGAGAGACTAGAAAGAACTGAAATTGCAAATAGAGAGAGAGAATTTGTATGTTTTTCAGACAAAACTAATGTTAAACATGGTTTAAGTCCCTTACATCCACAGACTCTGAGCATCTAAAGGAAGACAGTAAGAATAAAAGTATCCATTCTTTTATCTGGAAATACTTTTGATGGGGGGGGTTGTTCATTTTATTATTTTTATTTGGCTTTTAACATTGTTGAAAATGGGATCATTTTGTGGGTGTTTACATTCGCTGATGTGCTTGGTGTATGTGTCGTTTATTAAGTTGGAACAACTTTTCGTTGGGGTTTGAAATGTGTGGGTTTCATCAATCAAGAAATCCACGATATTTGCAACACCATGAAAAATAAGGATTGACATTACGTGTTTCTTGATATTGTCGTTTTTTCTTCTGAATTTTAATGGGAATTCTGGTGTAGTGGGGTATAGGAGGAGCCAATTTGAAATGCCGTGATTAACTTTATATCAGTTACATAAAGTATGCATGAATATGTTTAATATACTACGACTATAATAACCAATTATTTCAGGAGATATGGACGGGTGTGGTGGATCAAATAAAGAATGGGATGATTATGTCTAATTTGTTTTTATTCAATATATATGTCTGTACTCCATAACATACAACGTTCAGTATAACTTCTTTTCTTTCAAGAACTTGGAATCTTTCATCACTACCATAATAACAAAATATTGGACCAAAGCCAATGATTACAACACCTCAGAAATCTGTGCAAGTCTTTTTTTATTGAGGATATACATGCCAAACTCGTAGATTCTCATTTTCTTTCAACTTCGCCTGCTATTAATTGTATGCAATTCTAGAATTGTTGACCATGTAGTGTGCCTTTCAAATATAATTGACTTCAAAAGGTCAAACAGAAGGGAAACAAAAATATGCAGACTCGCAGATTTAAAACAGACGTATCATTGAATTATAAGTAAATGTGCATGTTCAGCGTCATACCAAATTTAGACTTCCGATATATTCTCACACTTACCCTATTCAGAAATCAATTTATGATAATGAACTACACTTTACAATCTTAGCAAACCTTGTTACATGTTTCTTTAGTTCCGTAAATACACTTCAGGACGTTTGTTTGTTTATGCGTATGAATCTCTTAATGTGACCTTTGCATGCAACTACTGCAAAATAACTTGCTTTGTCTGCAAATGAAAAAGTGTAAGTCATAACTGTATCTCATGGTATCTTCATAAATTTCGTTCTTGCTTAAATAATCATTTTATCTTGCCGTAGCGAAAATATTTTGTTTATTTTAGTACGCTGCAGAAATCGGACAGCCTTATAAAGAAATCCCTTGTATATCAATATACATAACAAAGACAAAAATTATACGAGAAGCTACCAAGACTTTTCAACGTTAAGAGTTTAGTTTTTTTAGACTGGTCGGCCTGGTGTCAGGATAATGTGATTTGGTGGAACATCATGCTACACGTCTGAGGCGTGATGCCCCAGTACTAGACATTACTATAAACTGCCACACTGCAGACATCGTAGCGATACAATTCAAATTGTTAAAGCTAAGTTAAAAATCTAAATCATACACACGTGCATGAATATAATTTCGATTCATCTTCATTATTTTCTATATAGTTTAATATTGTTGTTCTGTGTGACTTATGTACAGTTCCAAAAATGAACCTTATGGCAAAAGTGTATCGGCGATAGACCAAATCCAGCTTATTGGAACATGCCATGTTAATGTTGATAATTGATTGAACCGAGTTTAAGAAAATGGCCACCACAGCATTAATCTATGCACATATCACGAGGAATTCATAAGTAGTACGATAACTCATTACAAAAATAGGGAAGAGGGGTAGACATTATTGGCATTCAAGTTTCAAACGTTCGTTGTTTATGAATATATAATACAAATAAAAAGAAATGATGAATGGTCTTTGCATGGTTAGCCATCGTTGTTTCCGAATAATGCTCGGAGTCATTCATTAGGCTTAACAACTCGAGAATTCATGTTGTGCAGACTATTTAAACACTTAACTGGGTATTAGGCTATAATCCCTTTATATGTTATCAGTTAGTTCTTATGTCATTTATTGTTTCAATTAAGCAAAATCTCAAGGAAGAAAAAATTTTTTATTATTTGCAATGTGGCAATATTACAATGTTAGGATTAATTGTTATAAAACAATTTTCTGCGCCATGTGCGAGAGAAAGTGTGCTTATAGACATTTTTTGTACCTCACCCCTCTGTTACAAAATGTTAAACAAATAAAAAATAAGCACAATAGTAATGTTCCTATTATTCACACGGTTAGGTCGACTCGAAAATGAATGGTTTTAGATTTTTATCAAATGTAAATTGAGAGTTTTTGCAGAACGCAAATGTGGAACTTCAGTGATACAGCTTCTTTTCTTGTAATAGTACTAGTAATGTATTAGTACTCGACGTTTATACGTTTCCTGGTGCTGGAATCGACGTACTTGGACTCGTAGTGAGTAGCTTATGCAATAAGTAGTTTATAAAATAACTGAGTCAAGAAGAAATGAAAATTGCAACTAAAGGGAGAGAATTTCTGTGTGCTTCAGACAACACTAAAGTCCCACATGGTTTACGTCCCTTACATTCACTGACTCCAGGTATCTAAAAACACAAATCCTACTTCAGTTACGTTGGTATGGCGTCGATGAAAGTTGCCTTTATGTCGTATTTATTCCAGTAGACAAAGTAAGCTAATTAAGAGCACGTTTGCTACAGACAATTAGGCCGTTTTCGCTGCTGATTTTAATAATGCAATTTGGTTGGACCCGATGAATTTCATACATTATGATTTAGTCATTATTATTATTATTATTATTATTATTATTATTATTGTAGAATCAACAAATAATCATGGACGTACGGAGGACCAAGGACTGTTTTATCCACTAGGCACAGTAGGCACTGTGCCTATGGCCAACGAATACCATGTTACTGACAGTGTAGTATATAAAGAGGTAGAGTCAACTCATTGTCAATCATTTTATTAAAAATGTCCCTAGGTCCTACAAGGGGCCTTAATCCAGCCCTGGAAGGACTGACTAAAACACTGCTATATTACGATGTCGTTGCATCCTATACCGGAAATAAAATGAAAGTAGTAATCATTAATCATTCGGTTTCTAAAGATTGGAGGGGGGGTAGGGTGTGCCGGTTACTGCACAAATTGAATGATATATTTGATTGATTGAGAGTAAAATTATTTGACTACAATGAGTAAATCAATTCATTTACAAAAAAATCGTCTCTGACTAAGCAAATAGCAGGTGTTAAGTTTGTTTTTTTTTCAGATATAGAAATAATCCGTGTGCAATATGTATACTTAGATGCTGTTATTGGGTTGTTATGCCTGGGAAAAAATAGGTAGTAAAGTGGGATTATATCACGCCCGTGGACAGTCCTCAGAAGGGTTGGCTTTGATACCATTGGATCATACTGATAATGATACCATTGGATCATACTGATAATGAAAACTTCCAGCTAGTGTGTATAATTCGCACAAAAATGTCACGACCAAAGTCTACGTTATAAACATAATGAACTTCGGTCACTTGCATGCAGTATAAGTAATATATCTATATTTTCTTTGAATATTAAGCGATGGGGGTAGGGGGCTTAAAACGTCAAAGATTACATCGAAATACAGTACTATACATGTCAGTATAGTATTTGTTCATTTTGATAAAATTGGACAAAAATATGTCTGATTTTGATGCAAATTTAGTAAGTTAATAGTAGATATTCTTCGGGGTGTGACTGCCTTTATCCAGTCTAGTTTAGTTGCAAAAGGTATGGTTAGACAAATTTTAGCAACATTGTGTTATTTTTTATTTTAAGTTGTGAAACATTTAATTTTGAACATGATATTTTTTATGTTTAGTTCCCATGGTAATGCAGCATTACTCCATATTATGAAAAAAGTAGTGTTGCAAATTGTTGTCTTTGTAAAAACACAGATTTCTGTCCCATAAAGTTCGTGTAAAACAATTGGGTTTATATAGATAATCGTTTATTAAGTTGGAATCGTGTTTTGAGTTCTCTAAATAGCGCACTAGAAATATGCATACATATTCGAAACACCGTGCCTGTGACCGTAGCAGCTGGAGAAGCACTGTAAACATGGCTGTTATAAAGATCTAAATACCATCAAACTAAAGAGTCTTGTGGAAAATCTAGTTGTACAGACGGAATTCGATTGATTAAAAGACGGCTGGAGATAAATATATCAGACAGTATAACATACAACAGAGCCAGACTCTTCCAACCAATGGAAAAATGGTTTTAAGTGACTTGACAATAGAGAACTTCTTTCTCCTATTCTCGCGGGTTCTCTAATCTCGCCGTAATGAATGTTTCCGTTCCAAATCGATACATACACCATCTGTCGGTCGTTTATAACGATAGTTTAGTAAAATAGATGTGCTTGAACTGGTTTAAAAATATACTATTTCAACGATGTTTTCTATTCTGAAAATATTTGTTTTTAAAAAATAATAATCAATAGAAACGTATCAAAGATCGACTTTCCAGTTACCCTCTTTTCTAATATTAGTTGTTTCGTCTCATACCGAAAACCGAAACACGTCTCGCTTGGCTGAATAAAGTCGTCTGCTTGATGATAGTTTACAATGATGCATGCATGGTCATATGATTGACCATGTTTATGTTTCATGTTTACGTTTCACTCATTTCCAAAAGCATGGTAGAGAGTAAGGGTCATATGATTGACCTTGTTTACATTTCACTCATTTCCAAAAGCATGGTAGAGAGTAAGGGTCATATGACTGACCTTGTTTACATTTCACTCATTGCTACAAACATGATAGAGAATAAGGGTCTTTGTAGTGAAACCTTTACGTTGTTCCGGAATGATGGAATCGTGTATGACTCTATCTCTTGATATAATTGATGATGTGCTAAAATATTGAACTGAATATCTTTTGATGTAATTGATGATATGCTAAAATAATGAACTGAATATCTCTTGATATAATTGATGAAATGCTAAAATATTGAACTGAATATCTCTTGATATAATTGATGAAATGCTAAAATATTGAACTGAATATCTTTTGATGTAATTGATGCTATGCTAAAATAATGAACTGAATATCTCTTGATATAATTGATGAAATGCTAAAATATTGAACTGAATATCTTTTGATGTAATTGATGATATGCTAAAATATTGAACTGAATATCTCTTGATATAATTGATGAAATGCTAAAATATTGAACTGAATATCTCTTGATATAATTGATGAAATGCTAAAATATTGAACTGAATATCTTTTGATGTAATTGATGATATGCTAAAATATTGAAATGAATATCGCTTGATATAATTGATGATATGCTAAGATACTGAAATTAAATTATACTCTTAATTCCTACTATTTATTACATTACGAGAAATTCTCTAAAGATTACATACTATCCAATTAATTCTTTTATCATATACGTAAGTGTGGAACATCGTCTTATTGGAAAAAATAATTTTCATGTTTGTATTACTAAATGTTCATGTGTGAAAAATATATCCTTATATTTTCACATGTTAAAATATAAGATTTCCAATCATGTCATGCGACGCTTGTTTGTGTGTGCCTGCCTGCAACAATAAAAACGGGTACTTTGTGAGTTAGAACAAATAAACAGAACTGCCTTAGATTTCAGACATGGAAATTGATCTTTGATAAAGAATTTGACCAGACGTTGTTCGCGTCTCTCTGAAGTTATTTCTTTTTACTTCCTCGACAACAACGATAAAATTGTTGTCATGCATTGCTGAATCGGACTTGCATTGTTTTCAGAAAGGGTCAAATAGTTTACAAAATGACAAAAATGTAACTGAAGGTCATCTAAATCCTACCACTTTCTTAAGCATCTTATATTTCTATGAGCAGCCTATGCAAGTGATGTGAATCTACTAAAATGTGGTGGGGGGTGAGCGTGTTGTGCCGAAGAGTAAATTTAAGCAACTAAACTTCGATTGTAAAACAAGTCTTGTATATAACAAAAATCAAATTTTCTTTTCCTACGTTAATACCAGACATATTTCATCTTTTGATAAAAATACTATATATTTTAACACGTGGCTTCAACATTTTTTAAACTATAATGTTTGTGGTACTGCGCGATGAAATGTATAAACGTAGGAAAAGAAAATATCCAGTTTAAACTTAATAAAGATTGAACTTAAAGGACTTAAAATGGTACAGCGATGTTTTCCCTAAAACAAAGTCACAGTTTCCGTTAGACAGTTCATAATTTATACACAAGGGTCCCCCAATAGGTAAGTAACAAAGTCTATTATATGCGAAAATGAAGATGACGAAATTTTGCAGAAATATTTGTTTCTTTTATAATAAACGAAGAAAAAGAAAACACGAAATTATCCAGAAGAGCAGGTGCCATTTGATAAACACAATAGCAGTGTATATGAGAGCAGAAAGAGCTGAAAGTCGCCGATCCCGATGAGCTTATTTGTTGCAAACAGCTGATTGTGAATTAGGGAAAATGTGTTGGACTCACTATGCTTAAACTTCGAGTATTTAGCAGATAACGTTTCCAGGTGCCCGCATTAACTCTTGAAAAAAAATTTGGATATATTTGTATATAAAATCATACCGATGGTAACAAATTGTTATTTTTAAATTGATCATTTAAAACTTTCTGCAACGCACGACGATGTTGTCGATTATTACAGATGTCGTGTTTCTTTTATGCAAAGGGGACCCCGTACAGCGAATGTATCGCCTGCAGCGAGAAAACAAGAATCACTTGGACGTTGTCTATTGCAACAGTAACATCATTTACACTGTTTCCTGAATACAGGAATGGAGATAAATGATAAATACACAAATTCGGACTTTCATTAGCGGATCAATTATTGTATTTTATTCGTAATTCGTTTCTTGCTCAGTACCCCGCGGATGCAATACGCCATTCTATCTCAAGGAAGTTAACTAGAAACGCTTGGTCATTAATGATCTATTGTTTCCGCCCGCACTCCCCTTCCCGGCAGCTTATACCACCCTATCGATTTGAAGAAAAAAAAAAAGAAATGCACGAGGGATATAACAGTTTATGCAAAAGAAACCAATTGCAATCTTTTTTCTATAATTTCTAACTCTATTGTCTCCAACAACAAAAATTTAAGTCGTGTTCTTGGAAAGAAGAAAATAATGTTATGTATCAATGTCGGCCTGGTAAACAGTATTGCTGTCCATTATCTTAATTTAACTACAAATTTCAACCTCTTTTCAAATTATTGAGTAGCCTTTGAATACCTAATACTTGAGTAGACATTGAATGCCTATTACTTGTGTAGACTTTGAATACCTAACACTTGAACAGATTTTGAGTACCTAATAATTGAGTAGGCTTTGAATACATATTACTTGAGCAGACTTTACCTAATACTTGAGTAGACTTTGAATACTAAATAGGCGAGTAGACCTTAAACACCTAATATTTGTGTAGACTTTGAGTTGCTAATACTTTATCATAGTTTGAATATATAATACTTTAGTAGACTTTGAATACTAAATAGGCGCGTAGACCTTAAATATCTAATACTTGAGTAGACTTTGAATGCATAATACTCGAACAGACTTTGAATAGATACTACTTAAGTACACATTGAACACCTAATAATTGTGTAGACACTGAATACCTGATGCTAGAGTACACTTCTAATAGCTAATACTTGAGTAGACATTGAATGCCTAATACTGGAGTAGACATTTGATACCTAATAGTAGAGTAGACTTCCAATACCTAATACTTGAGTAGGCATTAAATAGCTAATACTGGAGTAGACTTTGAATACCTAATCTTTGAGTAGACTTTGAATGCCTAATCCTTGAGTAGACTTTGAATACTTAGCACTTTAGTAGACTTTGAATGCTTAATAATAGAGCAGACTTTGAATACTTAATACTAGAGTAGACTTGGAATATTTACTCCTAGAGTAGACTTTGAATAACTAACACTTGAGTAGACTTTGAATACTTAATACTTGAGTAGACTTTGAAGACTTAATACAAGAGTAGACTTTGAATACCTAATACTTGAGTAGACTTTCAATACTTAATACTAGAGCAGAGTTTGAACACTTAATACTATAGTAAATTTTGTATACTTGATACTAGAGTAGACTTTCAATACTTAATACTAGAGTAGACTTTAAATACCTAATACTGGAGTAGACTTTGAATCCTTAACACTTGAGTAGACTTTGAATCCTTAATAATACTTGAGTAGACTTTGAATCCTTAATAAGAGAGTAGACTTTGAATACTTAACACTAGAGTAGAATATGGATACATAATACTTGAGCAGTCATTGAATATCTAATTATTGAATAGACTTTGTATAGTTAATACTTGAGTCGACTTTGAGTAACTAATACTTGAGCAGACATTTATTACCTAATACTTGAGTAGACATTGAAAAGCTAATACTGAAGTAGACATTGAATACTTAATACTAGAGTAGATTTTGAATACTTAATACTTGAGTAGAATTTGAATACTTAGTACTTTAGTCGACTTTGAATACTTCATACTAGAGACGACTTTGAATACGTATTACTTGAGCAGACTTTGAATACTTAAGACTTGATTAGACTTTGAATTCTTCATACTAGAGTAGACTTTGAATACCAAATACTTGAGTAGACTTTTGAATACTTAATACCAGAGTAGACTTTCAATACTAAATATTAGAGTAGACTTTGAATACCTAATGCTTGAGTAGACTTTGAATACCTAATGCTTGAGTAGACTTTGAATACCTAATGCTTGAGTAGACTTTGAATACTTAATACTAGAGTAGATTTTGAATACCTATTACATCAGTAGACTTTGAATACTTAATACTTGAGTAGACTTTGAATACTTGATACTTAAGTAGACTTTGAATACTTAATGCTAGAGTAGACCTTGGATACTTAACACTAGAGTAGACCTTGAATATTTAATACTTGAGTAGACCTTGAATACTTGATACTAGAGTAGTCTTGGAATACTTAATACTAGAGTAGACGTTGAATACTTGAGTACACTTTGAATAATTAATACCTGAGTAGACCTTGAATACTTAATACTTGAGTAGACCTGGAATACTTAATACTAGAGTAGACATTGAATACTTAATACTAGAGTAGACATTGAATACTTAATACTAGAGTAGACATTGAATATTTAATACTAGAGTAGACATTGAATATTTAATACTAGAGTAGACATTGATTATTTAATACTAGAGTAGACTTGGAATACTTAATGCTAGAGTAGACTTTGAATGCTTAATTCTTGAGTAGACTTTGAATGCTTAATTCTTGAGTAGACTTTGAATACTTAATACTCGAGTAGACTTTGAATACTTAATACGTGAGTAGACAATGAATACTGAATACTAGAAAAGTCTTTGAATACTTAATACTAGAGTAGACATTGAATAGCTAATACTTCAGTAGACATTGAATAGCTAATACTTCAGTAGACATTTAATACTTAATACTTGAGTAGACTTTGAATACCTAATACATGAGTAGACTTTGAATACTTAATACTTGATTAGACTTTGAATACTTAATACTAATGTAGACTTTGAGTACTTAATACTAGAGCAGACTTGTAGACTTTGAATACTTAATACTAGAGTAGACTTGGAATACTTAATACTAGAGTAGACTTGGAATACTTAATACTAGAGTAGACTTTGAATACCTAATACCAGAGTAGACATTTAATACCTAATACGTGAGTAGACATTGCATACCTAAAACGTGAGTAGACATTGAATACCTAATACTTGAGTATACTTTGAATACCTAATATGTGAGCTGACTTTGAACAGTTAGTCCATGATCAAACTTTGAATACAAATCCAACTTTGAAACCTGTTATATCTAAATAGAGAACATTTTGATATAATAATAATAATAATAATAATAATAATAATAATAATAATAATATTAACGATAATAATAGCAATATCCTGCAATTTGCACTGTTTGTTATTTGCTATTTGTCTTTAAAGTGTATACTTTACAAACATTCTTTCCGCAGTTGAAGGAAAAACAAAAACAATTTATGTTTGATGAAAAACTTGAATAAGATTGTAACTGGTTAGATAAAAAATATTAAAATTTATGTTGGTTTTAGTTTTGACAGATGTATAAGTAGCACTGAAAATTTAAATAAAAGCCTTGTCAATATAGTTCTTGTGCGTAATAGATGCATCTTTAACTTCAGATGTATATAAATTTGTAATCAATGTTCACATGTTAAGAACCAGCCGTTTCATGGACGGTGTACTTTGTCAACTATTCCAAGATTCTCACCACATATGGATAGTATTTGAATTCTTTTCATTATTATCTTTGACAGTCATAATGTTTAAATACTTATATTACCCCTGCCCAAAACAAAATACATTTATCCTTGCATATTTTTAGAAAACGTGGGAAGATGTCTTCCTGCATGCCTGCCGGTCCTTTATTAGTAATGTAGTGTATCGCCTACACCATGATACTGAGTTAAAGCTTTGGGATATGACGGGGGACAGGGAGGGGATGACATCGGTTTGCGATTTTGACCTAACGATTGAGAATATGAATAAGTGCTGGGGATATTTTAATTTTTTTTTATTTTGTAAATCTCAATATCTTAACTGTTATAGACGGAGATCCTGCAGTTGGTTTGTGTCATCGTCGAGATCAGGGCTATAATATATAAGGGTTTTGCGTTCTACAGTAACGTCCCAGGGGTGGACCCAGTGGGGCTGCTGTCCCTGGAGCACAAACTTGAAACTGTTGAGATCCCCACTCTAGAACCAGATAGGTTTGAAAGATAATATACAACAATCAGGCATATATCAAAACACAGACTTGTCACGCCCATTAGGTTGTGGACTTGTCGCACTCTCAAAGGTTGGAAATAATTGAGATTCCCATCTTCTAATCATACACTGGTTGCAGGACATGAAATGAAATTAGACATATGTATGTTATAGAGCCTGGGGAAGGAGACTTGCTCCTAGATCATATGTTGGAAAATGTTAAGATTACTACCCAACAACAGTGCATACATTTAATTATATCAGGGTGTAACACCGCTTGTACATCCAAATCATGTCCGTGGAGTATCCCATGCCTTGGATTCACAACGTAGAAACTATCAAGATTCACACTATATAACCATATTTATACTAACTTGATGAGAAAAGAGAAATATACAATGACAGTATTGAAACATTTGCCTCTGGATCAGACCATAGCTTTAGTACCACATGCTTGAAAGCGTTGTGATAGGCAGTGGATTGTCATATATCTAATTCTGCTATTTTGTCTGTATCTCACTTTGGATTACACGGTATTCTATCCAAGCTCTCGTCCAGTGTAAAAAAATAAACTATTTCCAAAATGATTCTTGAAGAAAATGTGGATTTGGTATGCGTATATACGTGTGTAATTTAGCCAAAATCTTTCGGACTTATTCTGCTCGTAAGATTGAACGAAACCAGCCTAATGTCTGAATGATGTTTTATAAATTTACACAACGGAACAAGAGGCTGTGTTGCTGTCCTTCTTTGGTAATCACAGTCACAGATCAATGCTACAGTCACATTTAGTGTGCTGGTTATAAGTTTGAAGCTGATAGAATTAGTGGCATGAAAATTGATGAGGTTTTACATATATGTAAAAAGGGGATTAAAAATTACCACATTCATGGTTCTCACTTCAGGGTCAAAGGTGGACGTTGGCATATGCAAGTTACGAACTGTTAAAGAAGGTAGTATACATTAAACTTAATTGTAACTTTCAAAAGATGTCTCATTGTAAAAAGTATAAAAACAACAACAAAAAACAACAAACAAACAAATAAAAACTTAGTGAGTCTGAATGTCCATAATGACCAAAATCTCTCAGACCTCTATCATTGTTCTAATTTGAAGGTCCAGGTTCTCATCTTTTTGCCTGTGATGTAGCTCTGTAGTTGTGTATGATATTGGAAATAATGTACGCATACTAATATAATGACTATCGGATGTGTCTCATATGATGTTCTAGGTCATTTCTCATGGTCAGTATCAAGGCATGAACACTTCTGGCGACATGTAATTCTGTTGTTATGTTAAATTATTTATAATAATCTTGACGCATTTAAATAGGCTCGTACTAAGTCGTGTATATTTCTAGCATGTTAAGGAATTGACCGTTAATTTGTTGATCAATTCTGTTAACATAAACTTGCTTGACTAGCCTGTTACTTTGCAACAGACAGATAGATTTTCACGAAACTCTACAAATGCATATAATATAGTTAGATCGTGTGGCATCTACCAAAGACAGCACCCACCCACCCCATCCACACGAAGGTTACGTTCATACTAGGGAAAAGTAGTATATATTTTAAACTACTGAAGAAATTTTAACAGAACTTTGAACAGTTATGTATCAAAGTGTGTTACATTCTCAGTCTTGTTATGTATATTTAATTTAATTGTTTGTTTGTTAGATTTAATTTGTTTATTTCATTACATGCTAGTGTAATGTAATATTGTTTATTGGGCTTGACCTTGTCCAGAATTGAGCTCAGTTCTGTTTGACCTGATTGACTTTTTTAAAATTGTTTTTTATTTCATTGATGTAAACAACTAATAATAGCTTCATTATTCTCTATAGGTATAAACTCATTGACTGAAGTATTATTCAGGTAAACATGTTGATTAGGGTCACGGTTTTTGGGATTCCAAAGTGAATTTTATAGGGTATTATGTTCTAAGTAAACAAGGCTCATTAAATCATACTAGACAGTTATTTTCCATTAGGTAATGGTTGTTTTTAGAAAATGCTAATTTGTGACCTGAGGACAAACAGAAAACTATATTATCTTGTGACTGTCCGAATTTTACCAGTTGTGCTTTAACATCTAGCACTTTGGGTTGTATTATGTTGTGTCCAGTTTGGGCTGAATATTGCTTTCTTCAAATTATTGATTTCAAGCGATTATTTTCTCTGTAAAATACAAAAGTGCTCTGATAAAATTCCTGGATGAAGACATTCGTTGGAATTTATACTGAATTCAAACCTGGAATAATATTTCTTTGATTGAACTAAAGACTGTTGACACATCAGATCGACGCAGGCCATAACAGACACATCATCGCCTTCAATTTTAAATCTCTTCGGGATTTGAACTGAATTTTATTCAGGGCTTTTTATTACTAGGCCTGGTGTTGAATTCTTGGATTATTTTTGGATTTAATTCGCAATACCGTAAGTTCTTTTTTCTTATTGTTTTCACTTTGTATTCTAGTGGAATAAATTGTTTGTTAAATTTTACAAAACATGTTCTCTTCACTCTTTTCTGTTACTTATTTTAAGACCATGGACTCGTAACAGAAAATTGGGCGCTCGTACTTGGGATACGAATTTGGCAAAAATATTTCAGAAAACTCTGTTCTTAAAATTTAAATTCCCCTCTTTCGGAATTTTCAAAATCCCAAGTATTATTTCACATTTTAGAAATATTTAGTGAAAATCAGCAAGCCTTTTACAATGTCATCTAAAGTGGAGATTTTTATTTCAAATCCTACCCAGAAGCAGTTAGAATGTTTGAAACAACATGAACTGCTTCAGCTTGCCAGTAAATATGATCTTTCTAAGGCAAAAGCTTCTTTAACGAAGCAAGAAATAAAAGATGGTTTGGTCCAATATTTGGTGGAAAAAAAATGCTTTGGATAAAAGTGCTTTGGTTTTGATCAGTAAGTCTTTATTAGGCTCTAACATAAAAGTAAAGGAATTAAAATTTAAATACAAAATATAATTAGAGTTAAGAAAGCTTGAACTTCAGAAAGATAAAGAGGAAAAACAAATGCAGTTACAGAAAGAAGAAAAGCAAATGCAAAATGCAATTGGAGAAAGAGAAGAAACAAATGCAAATGCAATTAGATAAGGAGAAAAGAGAGATGAAAAATGCTATTGGAGAAAGAGGAGAGAGGGAAACAAATGCAGTGGCAATTGGAGAAAGAGAAGAGAGAAAGAGGCAGATGCAAATTCAAAGGGAAAATGAAGAAAGGGAAAATCAAGTTAGATTAATAGAATTAGTGCTGGCAAGTGAAAAGCACATTCGCACTCTACATACAAATTCAGGTTTTGATGTTACCAAGATTATTAGGTTAGTGCCCCCTTGTAGAGAAATAGAAGTAGACAAATATTTTCCTCATTTTGAAACATATTGCTGAAAATTCGAAATGGACAAGAGAGCATTGGACCCTTTTATTGCAGAGTACACTTTTTGGCAAAACCCGAGAGATCTATGCATCCCTGTCAGTACAGCAAAGTGCCGACTATGATCTAGTAGAAATGCATCTTAAAGGGTTATGAGTTAGTCCCTGAGGCTTCTCGGCAAACATTCAGGAGCTATAAAAAAGCTGGACAAACTCATGTCGAATTTGCAAGAGAAAAAGAGCAGTTATTTGATAGGTGGTGCTTAGCCCAAAATGTTGATCAAGATTACGAAAATCTAAGACAACTCGTATTAGTTGAAGAGTTCAAGAACTGTGTCCATAGTGACATTAAGACTTATCTTGATGAGCATCAGGTCGAAACCTTGGAAAATTCTGCTCATACTGCTCACGAGCATTCCTTAGCTCATACAGTTTCTTTTGTAAGTCTTACACTCAGCAGTCGTCTGGTAAAAAAATATATATATATTTCAGCCGAATAGGAGCCCTTCTAAATTTCAATCTGGCACAACGTTTAGAAATCAAGTTTCTGATAAGCTTGATCAGAAATCCTTATCTCTTCGCACGTGTACCTACTGCAAGAAGAAAGGACACGTTATTTCTGATTGCTAGTGACTGCAAAATAAGCATCAGAATCAAGACAGACCTATTCCAAATGCTCTTATTTCTAAGAGGTCAAGGTCACGGTCATGTATTGAAAGCAATACATTTCTTGGGTCTAATAAACCCCAGTCTGATTTTATTATGGAGAATTATGAACGGATTCTATATCACGCATGGGTGATTCGGCCCGTCCTATCCCTATTAAAATTTTAAGGGATGCTTACATCGATGAAGTCATCATCTACAACGACACCTGGAAAGATCATTTAGCGACAGTCTGATTTTATTATGGAGAATTATCAACTATTCATGTCGGAGGATCCTGTATCACTCATGGGTGATTCATCCAATCCCATGCCTATTAAAATTTTAAGGGATACAGGAGCTTCTCAGAGTCTTTTATTGTCAGGTACTTTGCCTTTGTCTGAGAAGTCTTCTTCTAATGAGAGTGTTCTTATTCAGGGAGTGGAGTGCGGGTTTGTTAATGTTCCTGTCCATTATGTACATTTGTCATCAGACTTAGTCTCAGGACCCGTGACAGTTGGAATATTGCGTTCTTAACTCATTGAGGGCATTTATTTATTACTAGGCAATGACCTAGCTGGAGAGAATGTTGTGATTAATCAATTCGTAACTGACAAGCCTTGTTTGGATCAGAAAGTCGATCCTATTGAAAAATAATTCCCTGATTTATACCCAGCTTATGCTGTTACTAGAGCTATGGCAAAGAAAGCTCTTGAGAATGATGTTGATCAGGAAAGTAGTCCTTTAGCTGACACGTGTATTGGTCAGGCTTTTGATGAGGTCACTTTTACTCCTTGTTTGGAGCAATCAAAGATTATTTGATCACAGTGATCCTCTTTTAACTACTCATTCTCTTTATTCTAATCAGGGTGACAAACGACAATTACTTGTCGTCGAGCACTTGTTTGTTTCAAAGGGCCATTAATGAAACAGATGCCACAGAAGTAAGTACCTGTTTGTTATTTCATTAAAAATAGGATTCTTATGAGAAAATGGAGACCTTTTAAGGCACCTGCTGGTGACGAGTGGTCAATGAACTATCAAATTGTAACTCCAAAATCGTACAGAGAGGAAATTCTTAGTCTGGCCAAAGACATTCCTTTGGCTGCTCATTTAGGGGTTAATGAGACTTATCACATGATCTTGAATCACTTCTATTGGCCAGAAATTAAAAGTGATGTTTGTAAATGCTGCAGATCTTGTCATGCCAGTCGAATGGTAGGAAAACCCAATCAGAGGATACCTAAGGCTCATCTACAACATATCCATGCATTTGATGAACCATTTAACAGAATAATGGTAGATTGTCTCGACCCTTACCTAAGACTAAGTCAGGTAACCAATACTTGTTGACCATAATGTGTGCGTCAACATGATTCCCAGAGGCAATTCCTTTCGGGAATATTGACACTAAAATAATAGCAAAAGCTTTGATAAAGTTTTTTTTACTGAATTCAAACCTGGAATAATATTTCTGTGATTCAACAAGAGACTGTTGACACATCAGTACGACGCAGGCCATAACAGACACGTCATCGCCTTCAATTTTAAATCTCTTCGGAACTTGAACTGAGTTTAGTTCAGGACTTTTTATTCATAGGACTGGTGTCTTTAATCATTGGATTATTTTTGGATTTAATTCGCAATACCGGAAGTTATTTTTTGCTTATTTTTTTCACTTTGTATTGTAGGGGAATAAATTATCTGTTAAATTTTACAAAGTTTGTTGACTTCACTCTTTTCTGTTACTTATTTTAAGAGCATAGACTCGTAACATTCTTAAGGTCAGATATAGGGAATAAAAAGTCAATGATATCTATATCTGCACTTGAATAACATTTGAACGAATGAGATATTTTGTGCAACATTATCCTGTTATTTTTCTGGAACAGACAGTATCTTGTGTTTTCAGCCATACTCACCTCCCTCAAGGTCAAGATAAAAATCAAGAGATACTGTGAGTCAGTAGGATGTTTTATTACCCAAGCTGTAACTGTTTAGCCCTTTCAAAATTTCTAACCATTTCCACAATTTATCATTTTTTTAAGGCTTAAACGGTCATGGTCATTGGTCCGGAAAAGGTCATGATTTTGACATATAATAGTCTGCGTGTCACTCTTATTGCTTAAAGCCTCTATGTTGTTTCAGATCTAGCTGTATTGGCGCACAGTTGTAGATATTGCATTCTATAGTCGTTTACTTACTGGCACATATATGGATAGGAACTTCAGTTCTTATTTTTGTGTGTTTTAAGTATGTGCACCATAGCCCCGCTTTTGTCACGAAATTTGCATCAACGTTTTGTAAATCAGGCTATAGCATTATGGTGTCAAGAATGCACAATAGAGAAAGGCATGCAAACATGCTGCTTTTCCATTGATTTCTGTTATAATATAATCTTCCGTTACTTCAATACTACACAAACACTGGTATCAAAGAACTCTTCACATGAACTCTTTGTGAAATAGGCTAATATATGAGGAATGTTTCAAGTGCTAGGAGGTTCACAGAAAATGAGACATGATACGTACAATATCAAACATTATTCAGTGCTAAAACGTCCTGAAAGAACGTAGGGAGTGAGAGAATCTTGGGTTTAATAACAACTATATCAAATGTTTTTTTGACAACTCAACATCTGCGTGCATATTGGGATGAAAACATATTAGATATAAAATAAAACTAGCTCACTGTACCGTACCTTCCAGAAATAATTATCAAGTGTTTAAAATTTGTATAATGCCAATATCCAGCCTATTGTATCCAGAACATCTATAGTGGAACATAGGAAAAGCATAGTTCAAACCGAAATTACGTCACTTACATGCATTTCAAGATTCGTTTCAAAATTATTATAGTAAATATTTCAACCTCCCGGTCAAAGCTGCTTTTCAGACCACCATATCGGTTTGCATTAAACTTACTCTTCGGGTGTGTCTTGCGATGGGATGGTATCTACGATTAGCCACTATGACATTATATTTAGTCCAAAAACAGTAGTAACAATTATTTCTTTGCTCAGATACCCACTCACCGGTTGCTATAAGAATTACACATACAATGTATTTAATAAATAAAATATACATTTGCAGGACTCTGAAGCTATGAAAAAATGATGTATGCGCTCAAATTATAATACTTTTATGCTTACGAATTACGCTAAGAATGAGTCTTACAATGAAAACATTTCGCATTAGAATTGCAACACTATGACGTCTTTTCCATAATTTTGAACACTACATAAAAATTGTGTGTGTGTGTGTGTGTGTGTGTGTGTGTGTGTGTGTGTGTTCAAATTATAGCACCTTTTAACCTACCATCGCCAAATTGATATTTTTGTTATTAAAGATGAGGATAAACTATTAATTTTGATATAAATGTGCTAAAATTAAATACAAATAATATATTTCAGAAACTAGCCAGTCCGAATTGAATGAAACTTTAAGGATAAGATTTTTGTGCAGATTTTGATGTCAGGTTCACCTTTTTCTTTACATTTCTAGCATATTTTTATCATTTTTGTGGAAAGCAAAGTTAAATAATCTTTTCTGTAACTTAATAGCAGCTTTTTGAGTTTCATCAAGTAGCTTTTAGTAGTTTCAGAAACATGTTTGAAATGCGCATAGAAGAAATGGACGTATTATTTAATAAAAAAAGTAATTTGCTATTAATTTTCTTATTAAATAAAGCAGGTTTTCCTGGCATTACTCTTGGCACATCACGAACAATGCATCTCATACATTTTAGTTTATTAACATAAATTGATACAACTAAAACATTTATAATGCAGAATCATATCTTCCTGATGTCCAAAAACGATCTTTCATCTACTATGACACATCCTACATAATGACAAGGGATGTATATATATATAT
>JAECUM010022914.1:0-43404 GCA_016617855.1 Megalonaias nervosa | reverse complement strand
CAAGGAGGCCAGAGTTTATTCAGAAATATATTTTCCTTTGCCTATGAAACTAATTAAATCTTACGCTTGAGCTCACAAAACAGGATCAAATACCTGTAATACAAATACCCATTCAAATACGTTGAATCAACTTTCAAATTATTTTATCAAATAGACCACTAAGTTGCGTTCATAATCTGAATACGTAATACTGACTGTGCAATAAAATGCGGAATATTTTAAATGAAAGAGATGAACAAAGCATATACCCATTAGATTGATGTGTTTATACTATTTTATGCAATAGCTACGTGCGTGTCTCAGTAGGTCTTTCATACACATATTTAACAAATTATACAGGTTTATGGGCTGGGTATCATTGAATCCAATCTTTTATGCCTGGATTGTTAGACAAACATTGACATCGAATGGAATATATATATATATATATATATATATATATATATATATATATATATATATATATATATATATAGATAGATAGATAGATAGATAGATAGATAGATAATGTAATAGTTCAATTCGTACAAATGGTCAATGTTCAATATATCTAACAATTTAGGTACAACAACTTTAGAATTATAGTGATTTTGTTTCTTAGTGTTGCAACAAAAGTAAACAATACTTTTAGCACTGTCCCTTACAACGAAGCAGGTTTCCAATTAAAAAGTGAAGGTGGCGGAATTGGTAAATATCTGAAAACAAAAATGTGGATTACATGCATAAGAATATATAGGCGATGATTTCTTTTGAATATAAATATTTTGCTGAACCAGGAATACAAGATATAACTTAGCAGTATTTCAAGAATGTAAACATACAGACATTTAGCGAGTTTTTAAATAATGCAAATGATACTATACGTATAAGATTATGTAAATTGAAAAAAACAGATAATTAAATGTTTATTTTTTCATTTCAGCTCAGAATGGATATGTTTATTATCGTTTCCCCAGTTTTGTGACGCATGTCTAAAATATTGATCATAATTTATATCAACCTCCATTAATAGTTTGTATATGTTCTATGTTTGTTATCTGTATATTGTTTGACTTCAGCAGTAATCAAATTCAGTATCTGTTCAAAACTATTGTTAATTCGTCCACACGTCTCGTCCACACGTTTTTCTCTCCGTTTTCCGTTGAATCGGACCGTTCGTTTGTCATGCCTTTGCGTGTCCGTTGATATGTACATCAATATGTCGGCATGGCCTTCCATTGTTCTATTTTCATCCATAAATTTGTCTGCATATTAGTTCTAGTAACCATCCCTTCGCCAACTGCCCATCTATCTATTCGCTCTTTGCTGACTTTTTCGATTACCTTTTCATCTTTTCATGCGTCCACTCGTTCGTCCTTACTTATCTGGTATAACGGTACCAATTGTAGAGCCCCAGGTGGGCGGAGCTTAAGGTGTAGGGAAAATTGTATTCAGAAATAAACAACAAAACTAGCTGTGATTGGTGCATTATGTAAGAATTGTACTTTTCGTTAGGCTTAAAAAAAGTTGATCCTCCTGGCAAGATGTGAGATTATGTTAATTCATATCTAGATCACATTTTGTATTTTTTATGTTTTTTTTAAAATGTGGTACACAGGACTGAAAATGTGTCTGGTGTAACTATATAACTCTTACCCCTGTCTAGTTCCAGCAGAGTTATCTCTCTTAAATGCACAGGAGTACCTGGTTCTGTCCTTGTCAAATTGACAATCTAACATTGTTCTCTATGATAGTGTGTGACATGCATGCTAAGGTGGGACAGAAAGTATATTTATTTCACAAAACATTAGCATTGAGGTCTATGGAAAAACAATTAGTACCGTGATACCATCTCTCTATTAGCGCGGTTGTCTGTCAATATGTCCTTGTCAAAAGTTTGACAGTTTATGTCATCTACAATTGTATGTTGTCGAAACAGAAGATATAGTAAACTTGTAATACTTTGTAATTATTTTCTTAGTTTTACTACCCCTTATTGCACTTTAAAGGAAGATTGTAAAACTGTTATTCAGATGAAATGATGAACGTATGTTGAAAAGTAGAGTTCTCATTTTTCATAATGTGCATATCTTCTTACCTAAATATATACACTGCATATATAAACAACAATTATATATTTGGAAATAACTGTGAATGGATATCATTCGGAAAATAACAGTTCAAACACACTTGCTTAACGTTGCCTTGATTGCTTTACACTTATCTTAATCTAAGCACAGTCCTATTAGGAAACACTAGAAAAGAACATAACTGTATTGCGTTCGTTAAATTCTTAGGTCTATGTTAACAAAGAAGTCCTCATACTGCTACGTATATATAATTTAATTTCTTGTGTGTTAATTTTGAATTCTTTTTTATTTTATTTTTGTTTCATTACATTTTATTGTAATGATAAATTTTTACTGGATTTGACATTTTTCCCAGTAAATTCAGTTCAGTTCTTTTAGCCTGATTAGAATGCAAAAGTATTGCTTAGTTTTATTTTTATCTGACCTTCTTTCAGAGATTGGTAAACACAGAGTGAAAATGATTGGTCATTACCAAGGTAAATTACCCACGTGTTAGATCTGTTGTAAACAGCTTTTTAAAATTTATTTCCAGTGTGAGAATATTTGATTCTTAATTGAGGCTATAGTAGTCTACGTGCTAATTGACTTGTAGGAAGTCATCACGTGACCCATCACGTGGGTCCGAAATTGTGTTCTTAGTTGGGTTTAATACTCATTCATGGGGTTTTTTTTCGGTCAGTAGTAAAATAATGTCTTGAGGCTGAAAGGTATTCCTGTTGTTACCATTTTGAATTGAGTTTTCTTATTTAAAATAATTTATACAGCCTGGAAAATATTCTTCTTCATCAAAATTCTTGGACAAAGACATTTAGTGGAAATTTATTCTGGAATTCTAAATTGGAACATCATACATTGTGATTCAACGAGGAACTGTTGATATCAGTACAACGACTTCGTCTGACGTCATCGTCCTCCATCTTGGAACTACGTCGGGGTTCTCGCTTCGATTCATTTAGAACTTTTTTAGTGATAGGACTTATATTTTTAAATTCCAGGAATAATTCCTGGATAATATTCACAAACTGTGAGTCCTTTTTTCATATTTTTTCCTTGTTTTCTAGGAAAATAAATTATTTTGTTAAATTTACAAAGCTTGTTGGCTTCACTGTTTTCTTTGTTACTTTGTACGAGCGTTTGTCACGTAACAATACATATTAACTATTGTGAAAAATTAAATCAGATTCAGTCATAATACCCAAAAGGAAACTCAGTGTCAGATTTCATGAATTATATGATGTTTTAAGAGTTAGTAAAATAGGTTCATGTCATATATAAGTTGTTCTTGATATTATCAATTTATGCACACTTACAGTATAACAATACTTGTTTTGATAGATGAGCATATTAACAATTCCAGTACTGTGCTTCCGTCTAAACACATTTATAAGCAGTATGGAACCACCAGCCTGCTACATTGTTATATTAAGTAACAATTAAAGACTGATGCCTTAATTAGAGACGGGATAATCATAATGTGATCGGCCTTTTATTCTGGAAACGGTTAAAGATATTTCTGAGAAGGAAAAAAAAAAAACGAACCACAATTACGTCTGAGTGCACCAACCCTCTTAGTCTGAACAGTTCGTGTACGGCTTAATAATGTTTCTCTTCATTTTCATTTCACAAGATTATGGGAGTCACAGCTGGCCATGACGTCACATGGTCTACAGTTTCCATGTTGTGGTAATTAGTTACGTGTGTCCTTAGTTTGCATGGATTATACAATATATTTGTGTAAACGTGTGCGTCCTCGTTTGCATTACAAAATTTCATATTCCTTAAAATTGATAATGCAGTTCCCTCCTTGATACATCACCATTTTACATTAATTTACTGCCGGAAACTGTATTTCATTTTGCTTTAAGTTCGCCAGAACAAATGTCCTCAGTACGCGGTTCCATTACCGAGTCCTCAATATCCACCAGATACAAGAATGTGTGTGTGTGTGTGTGTGTGTGTCTGTGTGTGTGTGTGTGTGTGTGTGTAATTATCAGCAGGAGGTATTACAGTGCCAACAAAGGAAAAAGAAAACACGAGCTAATATCAAACATAATTCCATTTCGGGACAAACATCCCATATTTAAATGAATACAGTTTTCTTTTTACTATTGATCAGATAGTACGCTTGCGTCAAACTCTCATTTCCCAAGGGCGGATTCAATTTTCAAGTCGACTTTATAAAATTTGCAAATCCGTGTTTTTAATACAGACCGACTTTATTTGTTTTCAGAAACAAATGGGATGGAAACAGAAAAGAAGTGATATTGTTGGATAGAATATGAAGCAAAATATAATAAATAAACTTCATGGTTCCTAAAGAAAGCATTGTTCTAATGCCAATTAAAGATCCAGCAATAATAATAATAATAATAATAATAATAATAATAATAATAATAATAATAATAATGATAAGAATAAGAATAAGAATAACAATAATAACATATTGAATACTAATAATTACTATAGCAGTTGTAGTGCTTGTGTAAAATATGAGGGGACAAGAAGGCAAATTATGACAGAAAAAGTACATACATTTACATCCCCATTTATTTGACCTCACAATATTTACATTCTGTTTATATTAAAATTATGCAACACAAACCTCGAAAACAAAACATGTATCATGTTAGGTCTTCCTAGATGATGAGGACCTGTACCCAAAGTTTTTCAAGTAATATCGGTCTAATTCTTGCAATCACGCCATTAATTTTTCAGCAAGCCGCCATCAACCACTAAAGAATGGCCATTCATATAAGAAGACTCCTCACTCAGTAGGTACAATATTCCATTCACAACGTCAGAAATTTCTCCTATTCGACGTAAGAGTGTACGTTCCGTTATTATGCGTGTACCTTCCTCGCCGTACATCTTCACCATATCGGTGTTAACCACGCCCGGACTTATCCCGTTAACGCGAATCCCCTTGGGCCCCAACTCGCACGCTAGCACTTCCGTCAACATCTGTACTCCCGACTTCGATATACAATACGCACCTATATCGCCGAATGGTTTGTTAGCTCCAACACTCACCACATTAACAAAAGTCGCCTACGTTTCTCTGTGATCAACTTTCTCGCCACAACTTGCGCAACGTTTAAATATCCTTTCAGATTGACGTCCAAAAGTAAGCAGATATCTTCTTCACTGGTGTCCAAAATGGAACCCATCCTCAACACGCCAGCATTATTGACAAGCAAATCTACCGTTGGAAGGCCTTCAATGACTTCTTTAGTCGCTTTCCAATCTCCCAGGTTCACTTGAACCGTTGTTATTTCAGGATATTCTTTTTTAAGATTCTGCAGGTTTTCCTCGATGATATCTATGACCTTTGCCCCATGTTTGTGAAGCGCTTCAGCAGTTCCACGACCAATTCCTCGTCCGGATCCAGTTACTAGTGCTATCTTGCCTGCAAATTTGGAACTCGACGCCATTTCAAACTGCAATACATATAAAATGTAACTCATTGACAAAAAATCTAATTTAGGTATTCTTGAACCTGCAGATTCATAAAGTCATTGTTATTGTATTGGTTGTTAAGAATTAAGAGCTAGGAGGTGAAAGTGCAAGGCTACATCATTATTTCACACAACTATATGTTACCAGCGTTTTCCCAGCTATTTTAGCCCCAGTTCACAAAACAAGTATTATCAATCCCAAACATCCGATCCACGTTGTATATCACTAATCTGAAACCGGTGTGCATATCTGCAGACCATTCATATTGGAAAGGCTTCAGGAGTCTATCTTAAATGTGAACGCGTTGAGCAACATTGCTCATATATACATAGACAATTATGTACGGAAGGACTGAATCACATGATCCCAGTTAGCGGACGATGGAATAAGTTTAATTGTAGCAGGAGACTCTTATGTTGGTGATTAAAACAGAATTTTAAATGAGTAGAATTGTATGCAGTTTTAGCAGATTCCTAAGATTGTAATATGTACGATTGTTGAAGAAAATTGTTATATTATTGTTTATAGTCCGCAAAACAGCTCATGGAGCTAATGTTGCTTATTATGTAATGCTTTTCCGGCTCTAAATAGTTATGGCTATTATACACCACTGAAATGACATCTTACATACATACATAACTACAGAAGAAAATCCTTTCGAATAGTTTCCTTCGCATGCGTTGATGTCGTGAGTAATGAAGTCTTTATGTAACACACAAACGCTCGTTCTATCCACAAGTGAACTATATACATTATAGCGATATATTTTATCATTGCGGCAGATTTGCGTAGGTAAAGGTATCTACCTCATGCACTATTGAACAGGACAGTGTGTAAACGATATAGATCACGGTAGACAAAACAGTAATAACAAATGTTACCGCAAATAACGAACATAACCTATGAACAAAAAGAGAATATAACTCAGAAATGTAAACATGATGCATATCTTTCATGGACTAACTGGTGATAGCTTGTTTAAGGTTTAAAGATCTAACAAGCACATGTAGGTTGATCGCTTGTTATATTTATGCTGCTAATACCTAAATATTATAGACAATGTAGAGCAAGGAAGTCTGGGTTGTTCTCCAAGCGAGTGATAGGGATTAACTAGAGTATACAAGTTATCACGTGCATACAACTCACATCTTTGCTACAACTTTTTTCAAAAAGTTAAAGCATTACAATTTTCCGTCATATATATTTTCTTCCATCATGAAATAGAGCAAAACAATTTAATTTAACGAGAAAGGCAAAATATAAATTCTAATATTTTTGTTATTTTGCAAACTTGTGAAGGGTATTATATTGTTTTAAACTCACAACCACACATACATTCTTGCTTTTATTCAAAATTATGGAAGTTATTGTTTATGGTTTATACAAAAACATATGCAGCCACAAAGTAAGTGGTTATTATGCGTTTTCATACACATAAACGGTCTTACACTTGCAGCTGGGGAGGGAACATAATTCATACACAGATACACGCATACAACATACCCCTTTCCCTTATACAGATATCATACAAAGGAACAAATCACACGGAGAAAAACGAACAATTCATGCAATAGTTCCAAATATTATGTGAAACCGAAAGAATCGCAATAGTGCCATACTATTGGTACTTGTCATGGTAATATTGCATGTAATAACCTGCTATTTTGATTTTATCACACCCTTAGTGCAGTTGGTGTTCCTAATCGAACTGTAAAGGTGTTCAATAATGGAAAAATGTTTTGCTTTGAAAGTCGGCTTTAATAAGGATGGGGTATAAATTTTCGGCAAAGAATAACCTCAGAAATAGATTAACCAAATCCAGCAGATTTGCGCTTCATTATATGCCTCATTACCTAATTTTATAACCATTAGGACAATTAATAAATTCAGTACATATTTATATTGATTGCAATATAAATAACATATTTTCCTACCATGTTGTATACCCCATGTGTAGTTTCAATGATATAGCTAATGTTACTGCACAATGGCACCCTAACAGTCCATTTTGCTCCTATGTAGTTTCAGCATGTCTGTTGATAATAACAAAATGCACAGTTTTATAGTTTCTCTTGAGATGTTTACTCTTTCAGGACAATCGGCTGATTCAGCACTGTAGCTAACCCTAAGTAAAGACGTCGAGCTGGTTGTCGACAACGCCACTGGTAAACTATTCATAAAGGAATTGTACCATCATAGCTCGCTCTCAAAGGAAAATGCATTGTGATACATATCAACTAAATAAGGATCCTCTTACATACAAAATTCAGAAAATGTGGCATATGTTGTCCTTTATAGGCAAATGTTCTTTATAAAGAGTGATATACGTAGGAAACTTAAGAAAGGGGTGTCAAACGGTCCATAAAATGCAGGTATGTTGTGTATCTGATAAAGCAGGTGTTTCTGAACACAACGTAAAATATCTACATGAACTGAATAAAAGGATTTGATACTGTCCTTGAATAGCATGTATGTTGTATGTAGGGTGTCCGATGAGGCTGACGTAATATATCAAGAGTGAAATATATAGATAAAGGCAAGTAAAGATTTGATACTGTACTTAAAAAGCAGGTATGTCTTACATAATGAGTCTGAGAATGTAGATGTTACTTTACACTGAGTGAAATATATCTATAAAATTAAAGATGAAGCTTAATGTATGGTACATCCTATATGAAGGGATCTCATGGGACTATACATATACTAGTCTGTCATTCTTATTGTGAGATACGTTGAAGGACAGAGCCGATAAAACACATTTAGTACACATAATTTGAGACACAGCTAATTTGTTTTTTACCAAAACAAGGCGGTTATCTTATTGTTAGTAAATGGAAGCATTCAAGGTCCATAATGCATCCATAAATTGTTCCAATAATAATTGATTATTCTAAACATTTTACCCTTTAAGCTTCCGCTTATAAAATTTCAGTTAAATTAGGTAAGTGATATTTCATCTGATGGTAATAATATAAAGAAGATTTTTAAACGTTTGCACCACTCACTGATTTATACGCAGCCTGTGCAGTTACTAGAGCTATGGAAAAGCTCATGAGAATGACGTTGATCAAGAAAGTATTCCTTTAGCTGACACATATCATGACGATGAAAGTGTAAATTTCCCCACATGTGAAACAGCACCCATACAGCAGAAAACCTCTCAAACAGGAATGCTTGAAAAAAGAAATTCAGTATTTGCCGGAGAATGATTTCATAGAGCCGAGTATATGTAACTAGAGTTCACCATGTATACTTGTTCCCAAACCAGATAATATTTTCAGTATGTGCGCTGATGATAGAAAGGTGAACAGTGCGACTAAAACAGATTCATTTCCATTACCAAGAATCGGTGACTGCATTGATAAAATTGGAAATGCAATGTATATCACCAAATTTGACCTTCTGAAATGATTTTGGCAAATTCCACTGACGAAAAGGGCACAGGAAATTTCGGCATTCGTGACTCCAGATGGACTTTATCAATATAACGTGATGCCGTTTCGTATGAAAGGTTCACCAAGTACTTTTCAATGTTTAATGATCATGATTACCTCTGTTCTCGATAATTGTGATGCTTACATCGATGATGTCATCATCTACAACGACGCCTGGAAAGATCATTTAGTGACAATTCGGAAATTCTTTGACAGACTCAAGTTTGACAATTAATTTATCCAAAAGTGAATTTTGCCCTGCTTGTGTAACATTTCGAGGAGATATTGTGGGACATGAGCAAGTTAAACCTATAGATGCTAAGGTCAAGGCTATCTTTGAATTTCCTGTGCATATCAGAAAAAGCAACGGATGCGATGTTTAGATATGGCTGGATACTGTCGGACATTTTGTTCCAATTTTTCAAGTGATATTGGGTTTGGAGCCGTATTGATTCAAGCAGAAACAAATGGTGCTGATCAGCCATTGTGTTATTTTTCTAAAATATTACATAAGCACAAAAGAAATTATTCAACAATCGAGAAGGAATGTTTGGCTTTGAAATTGGCATTACAACACTTTGAAGTTTACATTAGTTCAGCTCCTCCTCCGATTATTGTGTTTAGTGATCACAACCCCTTTACTTTCATCTCGAAGATGAAAAACAAAAATCAGAGATTATTAAGCTGAAGTTGTTGTTGCCGGAATATAATATTGACATCAGGCACATCAAAGAAAAAGAAAATTTAGTATTAGAAACACTTTCACGTACATGGAAATATATTGTTTCATGTATACTTTGTGTCATTGATAAGATTTCATCCTATGCTATTTTTTTACCACATGCATATTTGACTTATAGGAAACAGAAAGCTTTACTGTGTAAATCATTATTTTCTTTTATAACGGGACGTGTTAAGTATATTTAATTTAATTGTTTGCTTGTTAGTTTGATTTTTTATTTTACTACATGCTGTTGTAATGTAACACTGTATTCTGGACTTGAACTTGTCCAAACCTGAGTTATTTCTGCTTGCCCTGACGGTCTTTTTAAAATTGTTTTTATTTATTTTATTTATGTAAACGACCAATATTAGCTTAATTATTCTCTATATGTATGAACTTATTATCAGGATTATTATTCAGGTAAACAAGAAGGAGTAAATATGTTGATTTGGGTCAGGGTTTTGAAGATTCCTATATTAATTTTATAGGCTATTGTATTATAAATACATAAGGCTCATTAGATCATTCAAAAAGGTTATTTTCCTATAGGTAATGGTTGTTTTTGGAAAATGCTAATTGTGACCTGAGGACAGTGGGGCCTCGGCTTACGAACCTAATCGGTTCCCGGACGGCGTTCGTAACCCGGGGTGTTCGTAACCCGGAACGCGTTTTCCCATAGGGTCCCATTGTTAAAGTTTTGATCCGTTCCCGAGCCGAAAAAAAAAATCGCCGAAAATCGCTGCTACATTAAAAAAAGGTGAAAAAAGGAGCACTCACCAACAGCTGCACTAAAAAAAAACAAAAACAAAACAGGCCTGAATTCACAAAATTTTTAAACTGCCTGAAACAAATCAAAAGAAGAATTAAGAAACAAAGGAAGAAAAACACTACATGTACTGTACAAACACAACACATACACAACACATACATAGCAATCAAACACACAAAAAACACTCAAAACCCACAAAAACAACACAAACATGACACAAAAATAAACACAAGAACACCACAGACTCCTTTTTTCACTTTTTTCACTCTATTTGAGTAGAGGCAGCCATATGTGAGCTCGCGTGTTCGAAATTTTGCGCACAAGCGAATGGCGGTTCGGTTCATAACCCGAGTCACCGTTCGTAACCAGAGTCATTTTTTTGGCCGGCCGGGCGTTCGTAACCCGGATCGTTCGTAACCCAGGGCGTTCGTAGGCCGAGGCCCCACTGTATTATCATGCCACTGTGCATATTTTACCTGTCGTGCTTTAACATCTAGCACTTTAAGTTGTATTATGTTGTGACCAGTTTGGACTAAATTTTATTTTCTTCAAATTATTGAATTTATGTGATTATTTTCTCTGGAAATACAAAAGTGCTCTGACAAAATTGTTGGAAAAAGACATTCATTGGAATATATACTGAATTCAAACCTGGAATAATATTTCTGTGATTCAGCAAGAGACTGTTGACATGTGAGCTCTCCGTAGGCTTTAATGACACGTCAGCGCCCTCAGTTTTGGATCTTTTCTGGAATTTTACTGAATTTTATTCAGGATTTTAAATTACTAGGACTTGCGACTTTAATTCTTGAACTATTTGTTGGATTTAATTTGCAATACCGTACGTTGTATTATATTTTCACTTTGTATTTTAGGGACATACATTATTTGTTAAATTTTATAAAGCATGTTGTCTTCACTCTTTTCTGTTATTTATTCCAAGAGCATTGACTAGTAACACTAGTTTATGACTTGTTCAACAGCACAAGGGCCATGCAAACTGCAAGTACATCCCTTTGTATTTTGTATCGTACTAACTGTCATATTTTCTGAGTATAATGAAGATTAGTTCATGAATCTCTAAATCTGATTCACAACATTTTTAAGGTCTGGTCTTGAATGTAGACTTCAATATCTGATTCGTTTCATGTGTACCCTTACCACTTCAAGATCTTATTTACAGCATACCTAAAGTCTGATCCGAAATTTGTGACTTCAAGATCTGATTCAAAGGATTGTTAAAAGAACGGTCGGTACTTAACTAATAATATCCAAAGACATATATAAGCTATGCAATGTCAATCATTTGCGACACTTGAAGCAGAATGGTCGACGTTGGTCAATATTAATTTTAAAATGAATTAAAGATAGATACAAGAGGACAATAAACTTTCAGGAAGATCTTTTTTTGTTTTTGGTATCACACCTAGCTAAGGGAACTTTGAATCCACAGAACAATCAAATTGCCACGTGTACGAACCAGCATAGCATAGTATCTCGAGGAACTTCTCAGCTGAGTCTTAAATATTGTGCGACGTAAATACATTACATTTTCATAAACGCTAGTTGCAACCACGAATGATCAATCAAAAGCAGCAAAATCAATTTTAGTTTGGTGTGTGTTCCAGTATTACCATGCACAAGGGGTTGTGAAGAAGATATATTACATCATGTACGATACAATTGGTTGGGAATGAAGTGACCTTTCTGAGACAACGTATGTCAATATATATATATATATATATATATAGTATATATATATATATATATATATATATATATATATATATATATATATATATATATATATATAAAGTGTCGCCATAACTGTGAAACAATATTCCTAACCATTTATGTTACTAGCTAAATGACTCGGATGACTCGTGAACATTCATTTGTCGGTTCTGGTATATATTCACGCCATTCGTGGATTGGCCAAGAGTAGTCTCTGCAGACAGGTTTGACTATACCACTTTAAGAAATAACAGTTCTCTGTCGAAATTCAATGACTAGGCCTGTGCTCCTTTTGGGGAGTCTATATAATATTGTTTACGTAGAAACTCTCCATTGTTTGGTCGACCTGATATTTCCAAGGAATAGATAGGTAGTCATGCAGTGAATTTATGTTAACGAATGTATTACTGGGACGGCCAAGATATAACTTGGTTTGATGTTACAAAAGGGAAGTGACCAAGACTGATTATATTTTTGTTTTATGTAGAAATGACTTTTACAAGTCTAAAATAAGACCTATTAGCAGCATAAAGCCAGTCATAAATGCCAGATGGCCTTTAGGTTCTTTGGTCTTAAATACGTTAGCTCCAAAATCTTCACAATCAGTACAATGGCAAGGGATTTGTCATGATTACCTCAAACATTGCTGTGATGCCACTCACATTTATGTGTTGCAGGTTAAAACGGCATCCAATTACAGACCTGCAGGCAAGACAGCTTTAGTAACTGGAGGCGGAAGAGGTATTGGTTGTGGAATGGCTGCAGATCTTCACAGATATGGGACAGAGGTGATTGCTTTAGATATATTTGATGAAAATCTGCAGACTCGTAAGAAGAAATATCCTGAAATAACAACAGTTCAAGTGAATATAGTAACTTCACGCCATGCATGTTAAACCGCGCAAACCAATAGCTTTATATAACGATAACGACCTTGCTTTTGTGATAAAAATGCAACGGTATTTATCTGTTGGCTGACTTTGGTCAATGAAGAAGTTTTACAGAATTTCCTGCTGTATTCTATTGAAAAATTAACATTTTTCTGTCCAAAATACATGTATTCAAATAAAATGGAAATAAAGCTCCTGACTGTTATCATAATAATTCTCCGTAGATGATATCCCGGGCGTGAACCTGTACCACATGTTCTTACAAATTTTGACGGTATACTTTTTGCTATGAAACCATTAATTCTTCATCAAGCCGCCATCAAGAACTAAGGAATGGCCATTCATATAAGACGATTCGTCACTTTAAAGGTGCAAGATTCCATTCACAATGTCAGAAACCTCCCCTTCTCGACCGAAGTGTGTCCGTTTAGTAATTATGCGTGTTCCTTTCTAGGCGGACATCTTCAGCATGTCGGTGTTAACCACGTCTGGATTTATTCCGTTTACACGGATCCCCTGGGCTCCCAGATAGTAAGCCAGCATTTCAGTCAACATCTGTGCTCCCGACTTGGATACACAATATGCACCTGCTGCGACAAATTGTTTGTTAGCGCAAACGCTCGCCACATTAACAACAATCACCCTACGTTTCTCTGCTAGTATCCTTACAGACTGACGTCTAAAATTAAGCTGATATCTTCTTCACTTGAGTCCAAAATGGGACCCATTTTCAGCATGCCATCATTATTGACGAGTAAATCTACCGTTGGAAGTCCTTTTCTTGCTTCTCCCTCAGATTCATGCTGGACGTCCTTTACGACCATGCATTTTTGATTTTTAATAATTTAAATTTTTGGTGTAAGATACTCATTGTCAGAGTGACGTTTGATGAAGAGTGAAACTTTTAATATAACTTATGCAAATATCTTCAATTAATTAAAAACCTAAAACATTTTAAGATTTTGAAACATGATTTCCATTTCTCGTTATCAAGCTGCAGATAGCAGAGACTGATGTCCGATCAAAAATAAACTGATACATTGTTTCCGGTAGTGGAAATATGTCGTAAGGAAGCGGATTTTAAACGGCTTTCTCATGATGCATATATCATTCATTTATGTTTAATAGTTATAAAGTTATGGTCAAAAAACAAAAATCTGACAGTCAGATCTGTGTGATCTGATGTGATCTGACACAGCTTCAAGTTGTCTGTTACCTTTAATTCGTCAGTTACAAGCTTATTTGATGTCCGAAATACTTTAATTCGTCAATTACACGCTTATTTGATGTCCGAAATAGATATTTGTTACCTTCTTGTAAAGAAATTTAGAGAAGATAACTGACCAAACCCACTCTTTATTGAGATTTATATAGTTAGTGAAGTTATAGAGAAAAACAAGTGTAACGCATATTTATGACGTGATCTACAAAATTTAAAAACAAAATTAAAAAATTAACGCTGCAGTCTACAATTCATTAAATATTCGAAAATAGCATGGTCCATTTTGTAAAACTGAACATTTACAGATTTGTAGATTTCAGGCTTAGAAAGATATAGTGATTTAAATATCTAAAAAACGTGAATTTCAGCTTAAATGAGGAGAGGATACCGCTTTATTGATGTTTAGAAAAAGAATCTAAAGGCGGTTAATTATTTTTTTGTTTTTGGTTACGTTACGTGCGGGATTGGAAACTATATTAACAAATATAAAATAATTAACCTTAGAATCGAGTTTTCTAAAAAGCAATACAAGTTTCGTTCCATACGAGATACATATTAAGGAAGATTAACAGGTGAAAGGTTACTCAAAAGGTAATGGGAAAGATAACATTAACATTTTGGTATCGTTGTAATCGCCATTCAAAGATCAACAGCTAGGTAATACATAATATAATATATGACATAGGGTAACAAAAATAACACAGTTTATAAATACATATATGATGTCGTTTTAAGTAGATCAGCTTCATGTTCCTGATAATGTCAAGTTTGAGGACATAATCATAACAACTGGTTATAGCCAGTGATTGAAGAGACAGAACATGCAGCGTTATAGGATAAAAAGCGACAACTTGAATCTTTCAAGATGTCTGTTAGCTTTAATTGGTCAATTACACGCTTATTTAATGTCAGAAATACATATGTGTTGCCTTCTTGAAAATAAATTTATAAACGCTAAGTGGCGATACCTACACTTTGTTCATACCTTTGGTGAAGTTATTGCAAAATAGTGTAACGCATATTTATGACATGGTAAACAAATTAACTTCACCCTCTACAATTCATTACAGTATTCAAAAAGAGCATGGTCCATTTTCTAAAACTGAAAATTTATAGATTTGTATCTTTCAAGCTTAGAAGCAAAATTGCACTTTTTAATGAACAGGTGACGTCATACCAATATATCGGCCATCAGTATCAACACAGATTTGAGGGGAGGTTTATTTATCGGACTAATGCAGGGATGCCTCAATGTAAGGTCGTTCAAATTTGCTAGTCCCGTTAATAAGCGGCACACCTACGTCGACACCGCACGGTGTCAGCGAATTTCAAGTTTTCAATAGTGAGTTGTCTCTGACCCTACAGCACAACATCAAAGTCCAAATATCAAAAATGGGGTGACAAGTTTCACATGAAACGTCTTTGTTGGGGGTGAGGCTATAAGGAATAAAGCCTCGTTTAGGGGATTACTCTACAAAACGTTTAACTGCACTTCCTCTCACATATTTGTTTCAAGGTATAGTTACAGAAAACAATTGTAAAGTCATCTCATTATTAATACCGTAGGACAGCTAGACTATATTCATGTCAAATGAAACCTACAATGTGGGTCAGATTAGTCCAGATATAGATAGATTTGGTGACTTATTAGTGATATTATTCTATATATAGACATTTATTGACCTATTAGTGAGATTTCCCATATATATATATATATATATATATATATATATATATATATATATATATATATATATATATATAGATGGTGACTTATTTAGTGAGATTAGTCCATAGACTGATTTATTGACATATTAGTGAAATTGGTCCATATATAGATAAATGTATTGACTTATAAGTCGCATTTGTCCATATATAGATAGATTTATTGACATATTAGTAAAATTGGTCCATATATAGATAGATTTATTGACTTATTAGTGACATTTGTCCATATATAGATAGATTTATTGACATGTTAGTGAAATTGGTCCATATATAGATAAATTTATTGACTTATTAGTGACATTAGTCTATATATAGATAGATTTATTGACATATTCGTGAAATTCGTCTATATATAGATAGATTTATTGACATATTAGTGAAATTTGTCCATATATAGATATATTTATGGACATATTAGTGACATTAGTCCACATATAGATAGATTTATTGACATATTAGTGAAAATGGTCCATATATAGAGAGATTTATTGACATATTAGTGAAATTTGTCCATATATAGATAGATTTATTGACATATTAGTGAAATATGTCCATATATAGATAGATATATTGACATATTAGTGAAATTGGTCCATATATAGATAGATTTATTGACATATTAGTGAAATATGTCCATATATAGATAGATGTATTGACATATTAGTGACATTAGTCCATATATAGATAGATTTATTGACATATTAGTGAAATTTGTCCATATATAGATAGATTTATTGTCATAGTAGTGACATTAGTCGATATATAGAGAGATTTATTGACATATTCGTGAAATTCGTCCATATATAGATAGATTTATTGACATATTAGTGAAATTTGTCCATATATAGATAGATTTATGGACATATTAGTGACATTAGTCCATCTATAGATAGATTTATTGACATATTAGTGAAAATGGTCCATATATAGAGAGATTTATTGACATATTAGTGAAATTTGTCCATAGATAGATTTATTGACATATTAGTGAAATATGTCCATATATAGATAGATTTATTGACATATTAGTGAAATTTGTCCATATATAAATAGATTTATGGCCATATTAGTGACATTAGTCCATATATAGAGAGATTTATTGACATATTAGTGAAATGTGTCCATATATAGAGAGATTTATTGACATATTAGTGAAATATGTCCATATAGAGATAGATTTATTGACATATTAGTGAAATTTGACCATATATAGATAGATATATTGACATATTAGTGAAATTGGTCCATATATAGATAGATTTATTGACATATTAGTGAAATATGTCCATATATAGATAGATTTATTGACATATTAGTGACATTAGTCCATATGTAGATAGATATATTGACATATTAGTGATATTTGTCCATAGATAGATTTATTGACATATTAGTGACATTAGTCCATATATAGATAGATTTATTGACATATTCGTGAAATTCGTCCATATATAGATAGATTTATTGACATATTAGTGACATTTGTCCATATATAGATAGATTTATGGACATATTAGTGACATCAGTCCATATATAGGTAGATTTAGTGACATATTAGTGAAAATGGTCCATATATAGATAGGTATATTGACATATTAGTGAAATTTGTCCATATATGGATAGATTTATTGACATATTAGTGAAATATGTCCATATATAGATAGATTTATTGACATATTAGTGAAATTTGTCCATATATAGATAGATTTATGGACATATTAGTGACATTAGTCCATATATAGACAGATTTATTGACATATTCGTGAAATTTGTCCATATATAGAGAGATTTATTGACATATTAGTGAAATATGTCCATATAGAGATAGATTTATTGACATATTAGTGAAATTTGTCCATATATAGATAGATATATTGACTTAGTAGTGAAATTGGTCCATATATAGATAGATTTATTGACATATTAGTAAAATTTGTCCATATATAGATAGGTATATTGACATATTAGTGAAATTTGTCCATATATAGATAGATTTATTGACATATTAGTGAAATATGTCCATATATAGATAGATTTATTGACTTATTAGTGAAATTTGTTCATATATATAGATAGATTTATTGACATATTAGTGACATTAGTCCATATATAGAGAGATTTATTGACGTATTAGTGACATTTGTCCATATATAGATAGATTTATTGATATATTAGTGAAATGTGTCCATATATAGATATATTTATTGACATATTAGTGAAATTTGTCGATATATAGATAGATTTATTGAGATATCAGTGACATTAGTCCATATATAGATAGATTTATTGACATATTAGTAAATTAGTCCATATAAAGATAGATTTATTGACATATTAGTCACATTAGTCCATATATAGATAAATGTATTGACTTATTAGTGACATTTGTCCATATATAGATAGATTTATTGACATATTAGCGGATTCTTTCTATGTATGTTTATGGTACTCTACTTAATCCCACTTTCCCGACGATTTATATTTATCAGCAGAGTTGCTGCTGTATGTCTGCTGTCCTAGCTCAATGACGTGTCCGTGCTTGATAAAAATTTCCATCATTAATATATGGAAACACGGACGATTCATCGAATCCTTCACTCACTTAATTTATCTTTTGTGATGTGTTGAAGTCTCCCTCAGATTTTGAGTGATGGTTAAACAATGAATTAATAGCCCTTCTGTGAAAACATTAACCAACAAAACTAAATGTTAAGAGGATATCACATGTAATTGGTCCTTCCTGCAGGTCGAGCCTGACCCCTCGATCTACATTCAAATGAAATGATAATGGGACACAATGGTACTGAGATAAATGGAATGTAATATACGGTAATATTGATTATTTTGGGGTGTGAATGGACGTATCGACATGCACGATGATGATGATGATAATGATGATAATGATGATGACGACAATGAATGCTACTTGTGATAAAATAAATGATGTCGACCATACACTTCACTTACAATGCTAGGAAAGATCTGATCAAGGATTTATCGTGTCTCATTTATTGCATTATGTATTCTAAATGTTGGTTAACTTCGTGAGGTCTGTAACTGTCCCACCGAAGACATTTTAATAGGGCAATAAAAGAATTTAATTTATTCGAAAAGAGAGAGGTCTGCAACAATAGGAGGAACCTTCAAATCATTAATATGTCACTTTGGTCAGATTTGATACTACCATAAAGCGGTATATTTTGATGGCCGTAATATTGTGTGAATTTGCAAAAAAAATATAAACAATACAAATATTTGATTGTTAATCAATTAAAACTTAATGCAAACTGTGTGACATAGTGAAAGAGATTTTAATAGCTAATTATGGTTTTAACCATCTTTTCAGTGTATTGTTTATTTATATAACATAGAGAGGAATTGTAACTTTTGAACTGTTATTTAAACATCCTTGAACAGACTATTGTGTCATTTGTGGAAAACACGAAAAATCTCAAAATGCAATGTCGACATATTAAATGTGTGCCATACATCATGTGCACAGTTCAAGAAAGATGTATGCATAGATACCTTGCTCATACGAATCGTGTACGTACAAGGATGGTAGTTTAAAACTATCTTGTGCTGGTAGGTTATTGTCCTCAGGATCAGTTAAAAATAGCGTTTTCATGTTTCGTCTCAAAATATTTGGTGAAGTTTTCAATTGTCGAATTCTCAGTATGCAATCGATGCAATAAAATTTGCACCACATGAAACACATTCACAATAATAACCATATCAAATTATATAAATTGTTCCAAATACATTCATCGATCGGGCGTAGTGGCGTGGGGTGTAGGCAAGTTAGGTACGTTACTGATTTTGCACTTAGCTGAACTTCCCAATATAACCCAAAAACACAAGCACATATATTCGTGATGTACATACATACATACATACATGCATATATACATACATGCATGCATGCATGCATACATACATACATACATACATACATACATACATACATACATGCATTCATACATACATACATACATACATACATACATACATACATACACACATGCATACATACATACATACATACATACATACATACATACATACATGCATACATACATACATATATAAGCAGGCGGGAAAGTCCTATTGATCCTGCAGGTGGATGAGTGCTAATATTATAGGATTAAATGGTAATGGTTGGGTATTTCTCGATGGGTAAATTTTACCTTATCACTCACAACGTAAATAAAATCCGAAGGACTCTATGTTAACTCTGTGAGTGATAGATAAAATGATCATTTGATCCTTATAATTATAATTCCAATTTACTTCCCTTCTGTCGTTAGATCAGCAGATTTCATCAACAAAGCATTCATGTTTATGTATATCGAAATTTTCATTACCCTCTTAACTGCAACAGAATATCTAGGTACCAATCGTAGATTCATTATACAGTAATATAGGGTAGAGTGACATTAGTGGGTCATGCCAGTGATGTCTTGTTATGATCATTATTTCAATATATAATTTTTTGTCTAAAATTACACTTGCGTACTTTGTTGTTCCTTTCTACGCATTTCGATATTTAAAAGCAAACTTGCGTCCACTTTTGGTGAGATCCCTTGCATGACATATGACCCTAATCTTTATTAACAGCTGCTAACATGTTGTCGAAGTGAAATACAATAATGTCCTTAGATTGGTCATATGGTATCTTCGGCAAAAGGGGTGAGTGTTGGAGTGTAGGATGGTCTGTGCAATTACATTGTTTTAACATCTAAAGGTCGATTTCAAACTCGGGTTTTTACATTTTAAGCGGAAATCACAGAAGTGGGTGTTTTGGAGTGGGTATTTTGGCTGGTTGCTGTTATCTGGTATTCATATAAATAAAAGTTCACATCAAATGACCTGCCAACAGGGAAGCAAATATAGTCAGCAGAATTTATCAATGTGTAAAAATTTCCAGACCAGTATCACGTGACCGTTTGCATCCAATCAAATTACATCTAATCAAATTGTAAAAAACACGGTCAATTCATTAAAGTTGGAATTATACATTGATAATATATGGAGAAGAATATAATCATACTAATTAGAGAATTACAGGTATCACACACTCAAATTGAGAGGAGTAATTGCCTATGTTGTTTTTCCATATGTAATTTTACTTAATAGCATGGATCAACCTTGGTGCATACACGGAACTCTCTAACCTGGGTTTGAATCTTAGAAGGGGATGAATTGAAAGATCTCTAACTGGTGTATAGAGACCTGGCCTTGAGACAAAAACAAAGATGAATGTTTGTGTGTAGCATGCAATTACACTGGAACCAAGATATTCAAATTGCAAAATGCAACCTGAAGGTTGAGCAGAACAAGGATACGATGACTGAGGCGGAAGAAGCTATCTTGTTTAAGAATTCAAAGGCGCAGGCAATGTGTTGATTTCCTCTATCATTTGGAAATCATTGATTACTCTCACATTTCAGAGATATATAGGTGGCCCTGAGAAGGAACATAAAAAGCAAAACAAACAAAAAGAAAAAAATTGATGGACATACTATCATTAATTTTAACTCTCGTTCCGTGTACTTCTGTACAGTCTATCCCCGGCTGGATGATTGTTGTCATGCACCCATCTGTTTCCACAAGGTATTGGTCATTTATAGTCTTTAGTTTAATTCATTTTTAACTTTACTCTTGTTCTTGTTGCTTTACGAAAAAGTTGTCTTCTTTTTTGTTTTTGTATTTTGTGCAATTTTACGTAATTCTTCTGTTTATTCTTTCTAAAAACATTTTCTTGTACCAAGGGTGTTCCCAGTTCCGTCAAAATCATCATGATGACATACAATAGAAGAAATCCAAATCCATTAAACTTAGTTGTAATGATAATGATGACATCGATTGTGTTGTAGAGATTGCGTCAATATTTGTATAAGAAGGGCTTGGTACACCCTAAATCTATAAGTGAACTACATCTACGACAGCGAGTAGTGCGCTGTCAAAGATAAAGTAAAGACAGAAGTGATAGAACAGTCAGAAGAGTAATGATAGGAAAGGCAGAAAAACAGTAAAATAGTGTCAGTGTATGTTTTCGTCCCTTCATACTCAGACCAATCCGGCTACCTTAACGGCAATGAGATAAGGAACCTCAACCGGCATAGCCCTGAGAATCACTAGGTCTTACTTGTAGCTGACTAGTTCATTAGAATGTGATTTTGGAAAGGTCCTGCTTGTGAAATACCAAGTCAGGAGATTATGCAAGTATTGATGGTAATTTGTTCCAAGTCCTTATTGTACATGGGAAGCTGAACTTGAAACAATTTGTCGATGCTGACTTTAACTGGAACTTTTTCTGTGGTTTTCCCTAGTTTGGCTATATGCCAGGTTCATGTATTTGTCTCTGGTATGCCCACTAGGTTGTTCGCAATCTTGTACAACATGGTCAGCTGGGCCTTGGTTCGCCTGTATTCGAATGACTCCCACTGGAGATGGTTCAAAATTACACTGACACTGCTAGTGTTACGATATTCATTTGTGGTGAATCTAGCAGCTCCCCACTTAACCATCTCTATCTTATTTATTAGATCTTTATTCTGTGGGTTCCACACAGTTGAGCATTACTCAAGACCTGGTCGAACCAGAGTGAAATATGCTGCACTTTGTACTTCTTCATTGTTGATTTGTAGGTTGCAGCACAGGAAACCAAGGTTACTGTTCCTTTTCATCACTATCTTGTCCATGCGCCTTTTCCAAGAGGGGTCTCTGGACAATTCAACCCCGATATATTTTGTTGCTTGCTCATTTACTAACTTGTGCCGCTTAAGAGACAAGATTGGTGATTTTTTTCTTGTAAACTCTTAGGATGCTGCATTTTTCTGGGTGGAACAACATACCCCAAGTTTTTTTCCCAGAGGGCCAGTTGCTTCAAGTCGACTTGAAGGATATCACAGTCCTTGGAATCATTTATTTCCCGCTAGACTATACAGTCATTTGCAAAATGTGTTGGATTTGACACTCACTGGTAGATCATTGATGAACACCAGGAAGAGGATGCGACGCAAATTACTCCCTTGAGGTACCCTACTAACAACCGGTGGTGGGTCTGATGTTGCTCCACCTACTATAACTTGCTGATATCCGTCTGTCAGAAAATCTCTGATCCATTTCTGGGCATTACCCCTGATGCGATAGTGGTCCAACTTACAGAGGAGTCTTTCATGGGGACACTATTCGAAGGCCTTACTGAAATCAAGGATAGCAAGGTCATACTGTCTCCCTCTGTCTAAGAATTTAGCGAGCTCACCCACTATAGTATAAGCTGTGTTTCACACGGAAACCATGCTGGCAGTCTGTTAGAATGTTGGAGTGAACTAGATGTTGCATCATGTTGCTGACTATGATGTGTTCAAGCATTTTCAGCAGAGGCATGCAAGTGAGACAGGTCTATAATTGCTGACCTTGAATATTTCTCCATATTTGAAGATAGCTGTAACGTTTGCTGTTTTCCAGACATCAGGGACTTAACCTGTTGAGAGGCACTTATGGTAAATATAAATCAAGAATGTGCACACTCTTTTGCTAGATCTTTCAGGATCCTTGCTGGAATCTTATCTGGTCTTGTGGCCTTCTGTGGGTTAATTTGCCGCAACAAGCTGTATACATCTTCAGTAATATGGACGTCAGGCATTGGTGGCTAACGATCTCCTTGTAGGCTTGGTAGATCACTCGTATCCTCTCGTGTGAAGACTGACTGGTATTGACGATTCAGTATGCTAACCTTGTCAGATGCCTCTGGATGTAATTTCCCGTGTTCCTTGAGTGGTGCCACACTACAGTTGTCTATAGGTAAGGACTTAATTTGTTTCCAAAATCTCTTCTGCTTGTTTGGTTGTTGTTCTTGATTTGGATTACCAACGTCTATCAAGTTTTCAATATATCTCCAGTAGACCTGCCGTTCTAAGCGTCATGATCTTGCTTTTGCTTTTTTGAATAGTTTCCCATCTTTTGTTTTCCGTTGTTTGCTGTCTTGCAAGCAATTTGTTCCCTCTTCAGTGTTGGGCTTTAATGGCTTTGTCTATCCAATGCTTGTTTGTTTTGTTTCCAGATAAGGCCTTAGATGGTATAAATTTATTCATTAACGGTTTGATGTTCTCCTCAAATATTTTCCATGTATCATTTGCAGAAAGGTTATCTGTTTCACGTATGAATGATTCTTGTGATGACGTCAATGCCTCACGTCATAGTCTGCATTCCTGTATTGGAAGACTTTACGGGTTGCTTTCTTCACTTTCATTTGTCGTAGGCTTGACTCTATGTAAACTGCTTCATGGTCGGCAATTCCTGGTATGACATCACACTTGTTGATTAGTGTGTTGTTGTTTGTAAAGCACAGATGAAGCAGATTTGAAGTAAATTCAGTTACACGTGTTGCTGCATTTACAACCTGTTTCATGAATGAGTCCTTTATGATATTTAGTAGCTGTTGGCATTGGGCATTGTTTGTGGCTTGTGGTAGTGGACACTCATTCTCCCAGTCAATATCTGAGAGTTGAAGTCTCCTCCTAGCCACAAGTACTCATCGCGTGGGATTCTTTTAAGGCATGAGTTCAGGAAGGAGGTTTGTAAAAGGCACCTACGTATAGGTCTGATGCCCCTTTAACCTAGATTTTGGCCCAAACAAGTTCAAAGTTATTATCTGGCTTAAGGTTTCCTGGCTCGCAGCTGGAATACTGGTCAGATACTAGGACAAATACACCCCACCCATGAAATCCCCGTGGACATTCTTTAGAATAGGACCTGAAATTTGATGAGAATACTTCAGATGAATTTATGTTGCTGTCTAACCATGATTCCGCACCAATAACAATGGTGGCTTTTGTAGAGGAGATCACATTGCTTAGTAGTCCCTTCTTGAAAGGCCCTTTTATAGATGTACAGTTAATGACTATGATTCTCATGGGCAAGTCAGTTCTAATTCCAGTGGGACCATGTGTTGTTGAGGTGCTTGTCTGCATGTGTCGAGATGAAATAGCAGTTGGGTTGTTAAAACTTATCTCACTGTCTGCTTGGGTACTGTTATTAAGGCATTGGTAATTGTTACTGGTATTGAAGACAACAGTGCCAAATATTCCAGTGGAGAAATTTGGCAAACCACACTGAATACATTCCCAGCTTACATATGGAGTGATGTGAAGACGGTATCTGGCATACCCATACACTTTTGATGATACCATACTTCGTATGAGTTACAGTACACGCAAGGTGTTGTCCATTTACAGGCTTTGTTGCAGACCCGCAAGGAACCTTGATAGTTCTTGGGCCAGGATTTGGTTATGGTGCACATGATTCAGCTAGCAAAAGGTTACACAGATAGAGGAGAACGAATTTGTTCCTACACACTGGTCATTTTACCTTTGACATTGTTATGTTTAGAGTGGAAATTAAGTGGATGGAGAGCGATAATTTTGGACGATCCCTAATCAGTACTGGTTGTGTTATTATTGTCATCTGCTGGGAATGTTCAGGGTAAATATTGTGTGTAATATGAGGGCAAGGGTGATAAAAGGTAAGTTAATGGGGTGTAGCATGTTTTAACTTATGCTATATATTAAGTTCAAAAGAAAAGAAAAGAAAGCGTATGTTTACCATTTAGAGTTGCATTGTGGGATTTGCTGCTGAGTAACCAGCGTTGATTAACAGAGAATACCTGCAAATTTTAAATAGAAAATAGTTTGAGCAAGGATACTGTGATATTGTGTTTTAGGATATGTTCCCCAACACCTGAGAAGTGATATTGTTTTATAAGACCTGGATTTGTTGCCAAAAGTCGTGGGGAAATGACCGACGCCAGCCATTTTGTAACCGGGCAGTACCGCTGTGTTCGTCTGATTAATCCTTGAGGGACACTGCCAATACAGGTTTTCAACAATTAATCACGCTGACAAGTATCACTATGGCGTGGTTATTGCCATTTTTTTAAATTATCAAAGACAACGTTAAGTAAACAAACTGCTCATTAGCGAACGCCTCGCTGATGAGACAGACGCTCCGGCACTCTAGTGTTCCGTGTTGTGTAAATGAAGTGCAACGTTAAACGTTGTTGTTAATTCGCATGCAAATATATACGATCTCAGAGGTGCACCGGCGTGTCATAGGCAGTCATCTTACTAAAATCCAGCAATTGTCCGTCTTGGTTCGTAGGACCAAATGTATTAGGCGTGATTCTCACACGGCAAGTACAATGGCGACGTTGGTGCAATCGTGGTAAGTTACGTGGCATCAAAGTCTCGCGACAGCTGTGCGGAATGACTTTTTGGCTGCTTTGTTAATTTCCCACGACGCACGTTAGATTGATTGCGATCGTCGACAAGTTCCTGACATTGTCAGGCGCGTAATGATAACTTACTCAAAGAATACTTTTATCCTGTGGAATCTCATTCTGATGGTTGAATGTGCGAAAACTATGTGATAACCTTCGATGGCAGTTACTAATGTTTCAAAATATTTGGTCAGGATTGTTTGGTATACAGCACGATGTCATCGTACACGACATGATTATTACGGGACGCGTCTAAATCATTCATGCCAGGTTTAGCATTGATGTCTGTGAAAAACTCATCTGGTTCTTAATTCGCTTGATTTGCTCAAGGATGGAGATTATCGGTGTTTTCGGTGATAGAGCTAGCAACATTGTTAAAATTGCAATGTATATTGTCCCACAATTGCTCGTCCGTGGATTGCGCGACAAAGGATGATTTATCTTAGTTGAGTCAGCGCATGATAAAGATTCAACAGCAACGGAGTGTTTCCACAACTGGACGGACCAAAAATGATCGCTCGCATGGAAACCGGAAAACTCGCAGGATGTTTTTGTGGCGATGTCGTTAGTTGTGATGTTCAAGTAAAGATGAGATGACTGTATTGTATAATTGGTTCAACACTATTCGCTGGACGAATCGATGATTCCTTTGAGTAAAAAAATAAGTAAACGACGTAAGTTCATATTCTTTGTGATGTCGTACGCGAACACTAATCATAAACGTTGGCGAATGGACGATTTTGCCATCGAAGGAGTATGTGCAAGCTGCAGAATATTATCATGATAACACGTACATGGCAGCCAAAACTACATATTGTCATACAAGTGCGCTTACATAACATACAAAGACATCTCTGACATGCACATAGCTGACATAAATCTTATTCATAGTTAAGTTCGATGGGCGAACGTATAGCTCGACTTTGTATTAGTGGCGCTATGATGGCTAAACTTACACTAGTTTAACCCAATACGTTAGCGAATTAATTGCGTCGCATTCAAAGACGACGACGAGAAAGTTTAGTATAGAGTCTTAACACGCCATACAATAGTTTTGTTATGTCATTGGAAAAAGAAATACGATTACGATATACAATTATGATAGGTATTAAACTTGTATCAATTTATTATAGTCTACTTAGTTAATGGAAAGGTATAGCAGCCGTTATTAAAATAGCTCACCTTGATGTCGAAGTCAGCCAAACTTAGCTGGCAAAACAACCGTTATGGCAAATTTATATACTAGCTGGGAGGAAACTTCTACGAAGATTATTCGATGTCAAAACACACAAAAGTTAACAAGGGTGATATTTCCTTTTTACAAAACGATCGACCGTGAACAGTATAGATACAAATACGCGTTAATGGTCGCTGATCTAGTAAGCCCACCATCTAACGTTCCAGTATTCAGCAAGTATCAGATAATTTTTAAATCTATTTGCTCGCGCAGACTACAAACATGAACAAAACAGTTACAAGTAAGTCCTCATAAAGAATTTCCCAGAATAGCGTCTACGTTAATATAACAACATCGATTATAAATTCAGCATGAATGTATCGGTGTTCATCGCGATCTAACCATTGTGGAACGATTTCACTGTATACTCGCGTAATGATTATTTGGACATCTATTGGCGCAGGAAATGCTAATGTAGCCCGATGAAAACATGTAACAAGGCTTCCCCGCAATTATAGCTGTATTAAATTATAAAAAATAGAACCACTCACGACGGGATTAAGAACCGGGACGCAGTTAAAAGAAATTAACATAATCGCTACCACTGTGGCGGCATTTGCAGCCAACGTCCAGTCGTACGGTAGTCAGAGAAATAAACCTATACTTTGACACAACGCCGTTGCAAAATGTCTGAAAGACAAATCGAAAACTCCAAGATGAAGTTCGAAGAGCTACTGATCCCATTTGGAGCCTAATTACATATTCACTGTCCCACGTGACTCTTTGTAGTAATGCACCAGTAATATATTAACATGCTCAATCAATTTAATCCGCTAGTGGATGGTAATCGGGATCTCAATATGGTTTTCACCAGCAGGAATTACAGGTAGTTCCTACGGACACACAATTGCCGCCCATGAAACGCTAACGAAATAAATACCAGAGCCTCTTCTGCAATTACATTCGGGGAATGGCAGCTCAACAGACCTCCATAATTATAACTCCATCCATGCTTAATTGTTAAGTGTCTCGATATGCATAACTTCATCTAGTCTTCACACTACATTTGATACAGTAATTATTTTGATGACATGTCAATGTCGACTGTCAGATCTTAGACGCGTTTATATTCTTCCTCATGATGCTTATACGTGACTATTATCTTTTGTGAAAGGGTTCGAATCGTCGTAGGATCTCACAAAGAAGGTTTTGTCTTGGTATCGTTGTGTTTGATCCGTTTGATCTGTTTACTGATTGGGATTTGGATTGCGCATCAAGAATAACAGCAGCAACATATCTTAAACATGGAATACAGTAAGATACGAGAGATTGGACGATTCAGTGCCATCGTTAACGCTCCAAAGACGCGTAAGAATGTAAACCACTGTGCATTCGGTAACGTAATTGCGTAACCAAGAATCCAAATGTTAGACGCGATTGAGGATTCAACCGCATTGATTCGACGTACTGTATCCCTGAGCACGAGAATCTCTGTGTGGTATGGTCTAGGGTACACCATGGATGTGTTTAGGATTGGATGATCTTCAGCTGATTGGTTGTGGAGGTCCATAGTCGCTACTAAAGTGGATATTATTTTGACTCGGACACTTGATAAATACTTCTAATGTGTCTTTACTGACAGAATGGATTCTATCTCAGATGAACACATGTGTACGTTCTAGTGCCTATGAGTCAGCGCCTTTCCATCAAAAGAAAATTGGTTATTCATGTGTGTTTAGATCACATTGTTCCATGTCGTCGGCAAACCTGTGCGTCAGTGTTAACGCTACTAGACCACAATAATCCAATATATAGAGTCCTCTCGTGGTTTTACCAGATCTTTCTCCGCCATGAAGATAAAAAAATTAAGATGTATTCATGATCACTTTTATTGATTTCATGTCTATATCATGTTTCTGGCAATTCTATTATTCTTCGTCTTCTTGATTTACACATACTTCATGTTTTATAGTTCTTGTAGTGAGTGCTCTTGTTTTGTCTTTGTGTTTTGGATTTGCTACCCACCAGCCCACATATACTATCCAATACCCCACATTTCCTTTCCGTGCATTGTGAGCAATACATGGTTATCACCCATCCACTAACAAAAATTTGATATTATCCAACAAGACATGTGAAGTGAAGAAAACGTTATCACCCACTACCACAGGAAAATTGTAGGATGTGAAAAAATTGGTTGAAATTGCACACTATCAAGCGCATGATGGTAGGAGCGTTTATACATATGCTATCAGTATATACACGCAAACATACTGTCGCACACCAAAGGTTACTGATAGCATATATACTATATCACACGAGATAATTATAGAAGAGTTTTTTACGTTTTATTTGCTTCTGAACGGACATTGACATATACAAACACAAAACACACAGTGATAATGACTTTGAGCAGCATCTCGCTTTTCGAGGAGATTTGGGTGGCACAGAACTGGTCTTAGGTCAATTAAATCAAAGATTGTTGACACATGCATCTCTTTACAGTTTATTTTCTCAAACGTCTCCTTACAGCTGGTCCATAGACTAATATTCCCTATTGCATATAAATTTTGTTTCCTCACCAAATAGTTGTGTATGTGATGCGTGTCAAATTGGCATAAATGTAACTGACTACAGTTTTACACTGCAATCAGTTCCATCACCAGATATGGATGCCCTTTCATATAGCGTTTCGGCACCGACACAACACTCTCCGGTGTTGCGCCGACTTAGTTGATGCGACTCAGCTAGGGCCTGATTACCTTTTCCATTGCTCCTCTTTCTTCCAAACAAAGTAAATGTGAGGTTTCCTCAGCCTGTGCCAACCGTAGTGATTAACTTACTGAGGTTAGCTGCTGTTTTCCCGATGTTTACCAAGCATTATTGTACTTCGAGGACACGATTTCCGGGATGGAAACTACGTTCACGTTTATCATCATCAAAATAACTTTGTTGTTATTTCTAGTATCACAAAATTTCTATGAATAATGTCATGCTTTCTAGTATCACAAGATTTCTATGAGTAATGTCGAGCTTGTTAAGTTCTAGACCCTGCATTTTGGAAGGAAAATAATCAGTTCATTATCAACTTCCAAGTTAATGTTGTTCAGTCCAGCCTGTTATAAGCAGCATCTCCATTCCAAGAACAGAACAGTGCTTGCTAATTATTAATAATGTACATCACCGGTCGAGGTCTTATGTCAACAAATAGCTAAAGGCCATACCTTTGTCCAGAAACAAAAATGTGTCTTATTGTCCAAGTTGTAAACTTCAATAATTCCATTGAAAGACATGACAATGAAAATTAGAAATATTAAGGGACGGTCAGAAATAGAATAAAAAAGAGAAAGAATTTTGTATTGTTTTCTTTTGCGTTGCGTATTCACAAAAGACTGGAATTCACATCCATACTGTATGTGTGGTTCATCGCAATTGTAACAAAAGTATTCAAGAGACTTTACTGTGCTACTGTCCAAGTTGTAGCTTGATTCCAGATGGACACATAAAGGACCATTCAGCTGGGAACGACAGTTGTCTTGAGGTCATTGAAAATAGTCTTATATATGTGTTTTTGGTTGCATTAAACTCTTGTTTGTTATGTACGTTTAACACAAGTTCCTATAATATTTTTCTTACTAGGACGTAACCGCCAAAGTATTAGATTGATTTGAATAATTTTCAAATTAATTGGTTTATTAAGTTACATTATGATATTCCAAAGCCAGTTGATGCCTTCCTTGGTACGATATTTAAGTGATTTTCCTCAATTTCCTTATACATGCAATAGATATTCCACGCATTCTGGTGCCATATAAGGTATATGTACCATATTTGGAAGTGTTTCATATTGTAGCAACCATGGGGGGTGGGAGAGTGGAGGAATTTGTAAATATCTCTCCATTTATAGTCTTCTTAGATGTTAGAGATTATTTCTTGATTTATAGGTTGTCGGTGGAGTGACAATATTTCTCAAAACTAGCAATTTGTCATTTTTTTTAGATCCAGGCGTTATCATGTATAATATTCGCGAGACTTGATGGTAGCATCGATTTATTTCGTGAAATGAATTCTCCCTAATTTCTTAGCTTAAGGAAGTCCCTTGATATTTTCAGGTACAGGTATTTACTAATATTCTTCTTGGAGACGCTTACTGATTTGTCATGCAATTGTAAAACAAGAGAGACCATGCCAATCTGAAATTAGTATCTAGTGAGCGTTTGGGCGTCGGTTGATTGAAGGAATGTATATGCTGCACTTGTGCGTTTAAGAAACTTACAGCAGATAAATACTGTTTTCTTGACGCCCATGGAAATAACGGAAACAGTGACATCAAGCCACACTAACAGAAGTGTTGTTTGATTCGCTCGGTAGTGAGACCCATCAACAGCTATAGTTATGTAATGAGGATATAGTACACTTGCGCATACATTTAGAAAATCTCTGGTCAGTGAGCACTTGCATTTACACAGCAGATTCCAAGACACTTCCAGATAAAATACGAAGCCTGGTACTTGGCTTATAAACATTACACTATTTGTGTGCATCAGTTTTATTACGAAATTAATTTCTTACTGAAATCAAAGCAAGAATATTGTTTCGAGCTATCAGAGGGTAGGAACGTTTTCTCTAAATGTCCCAGCCTTATCGATCCGAAAATCATTTGTTGGTCCCTTATTCGGGAGAACAATCATAGACGTAAAGAAATAGTAGTGTGAGTTCCTTTATAAAATGATCAACTGCTCGTATAACACTAGGTCCATACTGAAATGTCGGTCTCTTAAAGTTTCAGCTCAGAAGCACATTGTACTTTATATTATTCATAAAATGCGTGCTACTTTTCGGGAGTTATAAAGTTAGTTGGATATTTTGCTTATCACAATGACTAGGTAAAACTTGAAATCTCCGTGCCACTGTGTCATACCATAAACGCAAATCTTGCATCATATTTCTCGAGCAAAACACTTGTTTCGGGCGACCCTTTTATCCTTAAATATCAGGTTCAGTATAATTATTTCTATCTCTACTGCTACTACGTCCTTACTTTATGACTCAATGTATTACTCGTACCATGTCTAGACATTATGATAATGAGACAGGTGTTCCTGATCTAAAAGGATCTACAAAGTCAAAACCTATTTATTTTTTCTTTCTTGGCTTAAAAAATGTATAAAACCTACAAAGTCGACCAACTAATCGCGAGTTGTATTACTGAACAAACAGCATTGTTCTTTTTCTTCTCTTCATGTTATTATTACCGATATATTTGTTGCTGCTTGTGTTGTTGTTGTCTGTTAAATGTGGTTTATTTTCTGTATTATGTCTATAACTTAAATATATGCTAACAAACACTAATTATCCTTTCAAATATGTTACCCCTATATTGATTGTGAATTCAGCTTATGGAAAATTATGAATGCGTCTTCAGTAGACAAACCAAGATTTAATATTGAGAGAAACAACGACTTTCCGTGTATGCAATACAAGTGTATTTACGTGGACTGTTAGGGTAGTGGATTATTGTATTCATATCGAACCGATTTGTTGAAGATAATGAACCTACACAAACACCTCCATGACACCCTAAACTATAACGAAGTCCAATTTGGCATATTTAAAGTAGACCCATTCAAACGATAAGAAAGCAAACAGATGGATATATTTCTGAATCCATCTAAGTAATATTATACAAGCCGTGTGTGTTGTTATACGTTAAATGTTCCTTTAAAGCAAACACACTCTTTATAATAAAGGCATATATCATTTCATATGACGCATTAAGTTCAGTCTAACTTCCCTTGAAGCACTGCCTGGCATCGTTTGGGTCAAGGTCAACAATTGATTACCTTAAAAATGTCAATAAATTCAAGACGCCGGAGTGAGAATGATTTTAAGAGTGTCGCCAATAAAGTTTGCAAAATACGTTTGTTTTATATGACTAGGTCTTCAGTTATGTAAATATATCTTGATATTAGCCAATAATAATGGTACAGCGAGAGAGATTACTCTGCAGATGGGAGACATATATTTCCAGAGGAGGTAAATCTAACCGGAACATAAGCCGCTCAGTTATGACGCCAACATACTGACAATGAACGTCACTAATATTTTGATATTTGAATCAACCGGGTAGTAAGAATACAAGTCACTGGATAATTATGGAGTGGCCGTGCGGGGGGGAGGGGGGCTATTAAGGTATTATGATACCAGCTATATGATTAATAGTGCACGGGGTGATTGGGGATTGATGGGATGATATGACCATTAGCGTCTTATGACGCCAGCTATAATTTTAATTGAGCACTGGGTAGTTGGGAAATGGTAGGGCGAAATAATTATTAGCTTGCTATGATGCCAGGTGTATATTTAATAGAAGACGGGATGACTGAGGAATGGCACAAAGAAATAACTATTAGCTTATTATGATTCCTTATGATTCCAGTTTCTGCTTAATAAAGCATTGGGTGATTGGGAAAAGGTAGGGTAAAATAAATGTTAGCGTCTTTGATGCCAGCTATGTGTTTAATTGACAGCGGGTGATTAGGAACGGTAAGGTGGAACAAATGTTAGGGTCTTATGATGCCAGCTGTGTGTTTAATTGAGCGTGGGGTGATTGGGGAATGTTAGGGCGAAATAACTATTAGCATCTTTTTATGCCAGCTGTATGTTAATAGAGTACTGAGTGACTGGGAAATAGTAGAGTGAAATAACTATTAAAGTCATATGATGCCAGCTAAATATTTAATAGAGCATTGGATGATAGAGGAATGGTAGGGAGAAATAACTTTTAGCTTCTTATGGTGCCAACAAATGTTACTAGTAAACTAATGCCTTTAATTTCATCCTAGGCTGTGAGTTACTGTAGGCCGTGAATTACAGTAATCCGTGCATTACCGTAGGCCGTGAAATACCATATACTGTGAGTTACTTTAGGCCGTGAATTACCGAGGCCCTGAATTATTGTAAGCCGTGAATTACCGTAGACCGTGAATTACTGAAGTTTAAAGTTAAATAAGTATGATAATTAACCGGAGTGAAATAGATCAGTATTTTCTCTACCGCGTCGATAAGAAAATGACCAAGAAATTTTAACTATTTTTAGAAGCTTGGTAAGATTGCCGCTATACATGAAAGCGAAGCAAGTTTAAGTCAAATATTGTGCATTCTTTTCTTTCAATTTTTAGAGTGCTGTTTTGTCTTGAATTTGGAAAGAGGTTTATGTTGCGACTGACATTTGCTGTGCGAAAATATAAACATAACAGAACACAAACAATACGCCAGGGATATGGTAAGAAATCCCTATCAGCCTGCTATACATATTACTAGTTAATACATTTGAGCATAAAATACAATGACAATTTGCTTATAGGAAGTGAATGACGTGTGTATATATATATATATATATATATATATATATATATATATATATATATATCATCTCGTCAGTGAAAAACGCATGTATTTTCACCCACTCGATCTAATATACCTGTTATGAACTGATGTCAAGCAAATAACCTCTCTTCGTCTTATATTTATAATGAAATATCGAGACAGTATGGTTTATAATATTTCATCATGAATGAGCTTCTCCAGTAACTTGCATAACCAATTCATTGTATTGTAGTGTACTAATGTGTGTGTGTGTGTGTGTGTGTGTGTGTGTGTGTGTGTGTGTGTGTGGATTTTTAACGTAGCTTTAACAATTTTTCAGTCATATCGCTACGATGTCTGCAGTGTGGCAGTTTATATCGATGCATCTCACTGGGGATTCATGCCGCAGACAGGTAGCATGATGTCCCACCCAGTCACGTTACCCTGACACCTGGCCGACCAGTCCTAACACTAACCTCTTAATGCGGAGCACCAAGCCAGGCAGCTGTTAGTACCTGCAGTGTACTAATAAACTCATTTGCATATTTGTAGGGAACAGGTGATATTTTGAAGCTTAATATGCAGTTTCCATTTCGTCTCGAATAGCATTAATATGTAACATTATATATATATATATATATATATATATATATATATATATATATATATATATATATATATATATATATATATATATATATATATATATATAATTACTGATTTAGTGTTTTTAACATTGTATGATGTCGATTGATATTTTAGTTTCACCGAAAGAGGGCGGGGAGTGAGGTGGCTGACTGAATCAGCCTAACTGAATCACAATGTCCATGTACTGTAAGTAATATAAGGAGGTGGTTATAGAATAAGCAACCCAGGGAACAAAATGTATGGAAGTCTTAAAATTTATTCCTTTCGTTATTGTTTGCATGGCTATTTTAACTGTTGGCCTGCTTCCTGCTTTCTAGTACCTTTCAAGAGATGGATGGAAAAAGACAATGTAAACAACCGGAACATACTCGAATAATCTCTGCCCCGATCGTATTCTATGTTGGAATTGATCTCTGACACAGACAATGTCAAATATTTCCAGTGATCTCTTACGCTGAGCCTTTGTCATGATGACCGTGATCGGAGATGCCTATCATGTATCATGTTTACAGCGATCTCAGACTCTGGTCATTGAATACGTTGATAAACATTAATAAAAACTCAAACAGTCTCCTGTATAATCCTGGGAAAGGACTTTCCGTTCTATTTGGTTTACATTTGTAATTCTGTATAATTAGTCTATATATCTTGATTTGAAGATTTCTTTGTAGGAATCCGGAGTGACTGTGTAGATAGATGAGAATATATTATTGTGCCTGCAACGCAAGAGTTCATGTACAACTGACTTAGTAGAATCATTTTTTGTGTGTGATGTGCTTAGTCGTGATGGTATATGGACTGGTGCGTGCAGGCAAGGCTATTGGTGCTGTTTACTGGTGGACCTAGTTCGAACCTCCTTAGGGACGAATTAAAAATTATCTAACCTGTATGATATTATTATTTGTATTAAATATTAATCCTGCCTGGTATTCTCACACATTTATCCAGTAAAATCCAGGGAAAGCAGTTTCCGTTCAGTTTCATATATAACATAAGAAAGAGAGACTAAAAAAGCTCTTGCTCCAGGAGACAATGGTTTATGTTACAGAGAACTATATGACTATGACTTGTGACTTGTATTCCAGCATGGAAAACACTGGATAATCTTGTTCATCGGAATGTCATTGTCTTCCTAGGCAACTTGCCATTGATTAAAAATAATGTGTATCAGACTGGCATGTGAATTAGGTATCTCCTTTGCCTGAAAAATATAGTTGTAATTCGTGTGGATCAATTTTCTTCTTAGGTATACTTTATAAAACTTTACATGCCAATAAATCATGGACTAGAGTAATGCATTGCTACTGTCAGATTCAAGCAACACTATGCTACTGCCAGAATGGAGAATGATACCTCTAGGGTCATATTAAAGCAATGTATTACTAGTGTCAGATTCAAGCAATACTATGCTAGCGCCAGAATGGAGAATTGTACATCTAGGGTCATATTAAAGCAATGCATTGCTAGTGTCAGATATGAGCAACGTATTCCTAGTGTAAGATTGGAGAATTATACTTCTAGCGTCACATCAAATCAATGTCAGAGTATAAGTATAACCTAACACTAGTAATCCATTCGTTTAATTCCACCAATAGTTATCCCCGGATCCAATCTCTCACTAGAAACGCACTGTTTAAATACGAGCATTGCATTACTGTAGTCTGACACAAGAAACGGACTGTTTTAATTCTAACATTACATTGATGCAGTGTGACACGAGACATACGCTCTTTTAATTTAATACTAACCTTACATGTATGCATTCTGACACCAGAAACGCATTGTTTTGATTTAATACTAAAAAGTCAATGCTGTATTCTGACATGAGACACACGCTGTTTTAATTTAATACTAGCATCGCATTTATGTAGTCTGACACCAGAAACGCAGTTTTAATACTAACATTACAAGTATGTAGGCTGATACCAGAAACGCAATGTTTTAATACCAACATTACATGTATGTAGCACTGTTTTAATACTAACATTACATGTATGTAGTTTGACACCAGAAACGCACTGTCTTAATACCAACATTACATGTATGTAGTCTGACACTAGCAACGCACTGTTTTAATACCAACATTACATGTATGTAGTCTGACACTAGCAACGCACTGTTTTCATTTAATACTTACAAGTCATCGCTGTAGTCGGACATTAGGAACGCTCCGTTTTAATACTAACATTAGATTGCTGTTTTCTGACATCAGGCACACGCTGTTTTAATTTAATACTAACATTGCATTTATGTAGTCTGACACTAGCAACTCACTGTTTTAATACTAACGTTACATTGTTGTATTCTGACGCTTGCAACGCACTGTTTTAATACTAACGTTACATTGCTGTAGTCTGACACTAGCAACGCACTGTTTTAATTTAATACTAACAATTCATCGCTCTAGTCTGACACTAGGAACGCTCCGTTTTAATATTAACATTACATTACTGTAGTTTGACACTAGAAATAATCAGCTTCAATCTAACGTTACCAATACATTACAGATATCTTCTGATCCAGTCTGGCAGTACCAATACATTGCTACAGCCTGACAATACCAATACATTGCTTCAGTATGAAATCATCGTTACATTGGTTCAATCTGACAATATCAATACAATGTACCAGTATGAAGACATCGTTACATTGGCTCAATCTTACACTAGCAAAACATTATTCCAGTCTGAAGACATCGTTATATTGGTCCAATCTGACAATATCAATATACTGCTAAAGTGTGAAGACATCTTTACATTGATTCAATGTGACACTAGCAAACACTTTACTCATTTTGACACTAGATTTGCTTTGCGCGAATCTGGAAGAGAAATGCATTGATCCGATATGACTCAAGAGGCACAATTCTCCAATCTGATACTAGAATGTTTTGCATCAATCTGACATTAGCAATACACTGCACCTATCCGGCACCAACAGCATTCTATTCCAGTCTGACACTAGCACTACCTTGCTCCAATCTAATACTAACAATACATTGCTCTGAACAGACACTAGCAATAGACTGCACCAATCCGACACAAGCAGCGCTCTGTTCCAATCTGATACTAACAATGCATTGCTCTGAACAGACACTAGCAATAGACTGCACCAATCCGACACAAGCAACGCTCTGTTCCAGTCTGACACTAACAATGCATTGCTCTGATCAGAACGCAAGCAATATGTTGCTCCACTCTGACAAGCATTTTATTTTTGTTCTAGAAACTCATTGCTGTAATTTGACACTAGCAAAAATCTGTTTGGACGTATCATTTGTAATGCATTGCTCCAATTTGACATTATCAATAGGTTGCTCTAATCAGAGACTCCAAACGAACTTGTGTTTCAATGATCCTGGCATACGTGCTGACAAGTTGTTGACCCTGCAAGAAAATATACAGCTAAACAATACCGTTAAACAAAAATGGTTAAGTATTGCAAAACGTTGAGAGTATGTTTAAAATGGTACAAAAATTGGGCATTTACATGTTTGGCTTACAATATATGTTTACATTCTTGATACTGGGACGAGTATTCGTTTCGCTTATTTGTCTCTGTGGGCTTGTACTGTCCATAATCACATCAAACACGACACGGAATGCTTACAACTTTCACGTTTCGGTATAGTTACCTGCAACCGACTGATTTTAATGCGAACATATTTTCCCTAGGTTTGACAATTAAAAAAGAAAACTTCGTTTATCTTGTATGTGGGTTTTCAACAACACGACTCAAATTACCTTATTGAAATGCATACAGTTGGATAAAGTTGCATCCTTATGTCCCGGATGCATTAGTTTCTTATCATCGGTTTCGCCAGATAATATGTTTATTCCTAAAACGGGACCCATATTGCATTTACAATAAATATCTGGATAATTGAAATGACATAGTTGTCTTGTTGCGGTCTATTCTCACCAGTACAACTATGGTGTTGAGTTTTCTTTCTAGTTTTGTTGTGGATCTCACTCTAGTAGGAAACGAAAGTGCATTTTTCAGTTTTTAAATGTTTTATATTTGCACATAGTTTCTAAACCCTTTTAATAATGTCGTTATCCTTAAGATGAATCAGTTTAAAGCTAAGCTAATTCATGCTATAACAAGAACGCGTGCCTATTTTACTTTTGGTTCAGTTCATAATCAATGAAATATTATCGCTAACTTCTTTGAATTTTTGGGTCATTTCACAGTCACAAATTTGTTCAGTTGAGCCTTTGTTTGAAAGGTTTACAGTTCCTAATGTTGTAATCACATTTGCAAAATGCCCCATTTATGATTAAACTGCAAACGGACAAAAGAAAATAAGGTGACGATCTTGATGCTAGTGAACAGTATAGTAATGAAACTAAGGATTCGTGAGAGGATACCTGAATTAAATGAAAATGGTTTTTGAACGGTTTGAACTGTGATTTACCAGAAGTGACATACACCAAGCACTTGACAAAATTTAGTTCGCGGACTTTGATTGTCATATAACCCAATTTCACGAGCCATCTTTTCAGATTATCACTCAGCCCACGTTTTCCTATGAATGGCCTGACAGTCGTCTTTTCGGACCATCAGCTAGGCCTCGTATTTCTATATATGACTTGGCAAACATCTTTTTCCGATTATCAGCTAGGCTCACCTGTCTATGAATTACGTAATCACACCTTTTCCGATTATCAGCGACCCCTCGTGTTTCCATGAATTACACAGCATCCATCTTTTCCAATTATCATCTAGCCCACGTTTTGGTATCAAATACATAGCAGCCATATTTTTCGACTATCAGCTTTCTCTCGTTTTTCTATGAATTATCTAACTGCACTCTTTTCTGATTATCAGCTAGCACTCGTTTTTTATGAATTGCATAACCGCCATCTGTTTCGATTGTCAGTTAGCCCCCTTATATTTATTAATTACATAAAAGCCATCTTTTTCCGATTATCAGCTAGCCCAATTGTTTCGATTTATTTCATAACAACCATCTTTTCCGATTATCAGCTTACCCTCGCGTTTTGATGAATTGCATAACATTCATCTTTTAGCTTATCTTCGTGTTTCTATGAATTACATAACAGCGTTTACCGAACACCACAAATTTATATCATGATCAGAGAAGTTTATATGATTAGTTACTGATTAGAGGTAATCTCTGCACATATACATGAAATAAAGCACAATGCAAATGAACAAGGAGAACACACATTCTTGTTACTGTTCTTATTTAAAGACATAGCTCTCAGTTTGTATGCTACTAATGTAGCATCATATGCACATGCAAGTTACACTGCAGTTTGTTTTCTTGGACCTGATATGACCATGCAAGTTACGTTACAGTCTGTTTTCTTTGGCCTGACCTGACTATGCAAGTTACGTTACCGTCTGTTTTCTTGGACCTGATATGACCATGCAAGTTACGTTACCGTCTGTTTTCTTGGGCTTGACCTATGCCAGTTACGCTGCAGTTTGTTTTCTTTCGTCTGCCCTATGTTAGTTACGCTACAGTTCGTTTTCTTGGACCTGACCCGACTATGCTAGTTACGCTACAATTTGTTTTCTTTGGCCTGACCTGACTGTGCCAGTTACGCTATAATTTGTTTTCTTGGTCCTGACTTGGCTATGCTAGTTAGACTAGTTTGTTTTCTTGGGCCTGACTTGATTATGCCATTTACGCTATAATTTTTTTTTCCTGGACCTGACCTGCCTGTGCAAGTTACATACAAAACAATTTGTTTTCTTGGATCTGACCTGAATATGCTACTTATATTGCAGTTGGTTTCTTGAGCCTGATCTGGCTATGCCAGTCACGATATGGTATGTTTTCCTGTGCGTGATATTGGCCACATTGCAACTGACACGTGCAAATTAGTGAAAGCGTTTTTACACATGTTGTGAAGCTGTATATAGAAGAGAAAAAAGCTTTCGAAAGTGGTCGTCACATTGTTTACTAGTCCTAAAAATAAAATTAAAAATGTGTCATTTTTCATAATTTAAAACAAAAATGGTTTTGTCAGTCAGACTAAGATTTATGAATACTTTATTTCCCCAAGAGGAGGTAGCTGTACAGCATTTAGCACGTCAGACTGCGATCGAAAGGATGAAAGGTTTGAATACCATTGGGACAGTCTGGGCTATATTTAGTTCCAACCCATGCTCACACGCCATAAGGCTATGCTTGTAATAACAGCTGTTGAAACGTATCCAAACTAACATGCAGTAATTTACGAGTGTAGAATAGCTGGCAATGTCATGCTTTGTGTATACACAGATGACATTTGAAATGCAGGAATGACTGCAGTTTTACGTTCTTTGAGGTTATAAATTAGCTGCTGGGGACCGAAGGAGGTAGCTATAATTTATCGATCTATAAAACGTCCAGATCAGTATCACGTTACCGTTTAAATAAAATCAAATTGCAAGACAATCAGTCTACTCATAATTGTTGGAGTTATACTAAATGCACAATACGTTTCCTGAAAAGATCTAAAAAATACCACATTTTAACATTGTTACTAGTAATAATATGTTAGATAACGATGAATTATTATAGTTGACTTGCCAGTCATATATTAAGCAATCTTATAATGTAAGGCTGTACTTGATTTATTTTTTAAAATTTTACTGCCGGTTATTCAAAAGCAGCAGTACGGAATAGCAAATATGGATGTTTGAGTTAACAAAGTGATAAATAGTTTGAATCAATACATAAATAAATTACATAACTTAAGAGAAATGAATACATCGCTATCATCTATTATATTAGTAGTTAATGGGGATACTTTACGGACAATGGAAATTACTATTAGACGACCCCTGGAACGTTAACGGACAAGATTTATACGAACAATAGGAATTACCATTGCAAGACCCTCCGGGAACGTTTACAGACAAATTTTTACTGACAAAAGGTTGGGACTGGCTACAGACAAGGGAAAGTTGAACATAGGCTGGGTTTGTATAGGGACAATAGGAACGGAACAGGTGGGGTGACGTCACGGTACTGGACACTGGCAACAATGTTGCAAATGGCTGACCTCGATCGGGCCAAACAGTGGCAGCGGAAAAAAGCTATAACGCTTGGCGAGACAGGACATGTAACTTCATATAACGTCTAGCGGAGCGGGACATAAAACTTTATATAATGACTGGCTAGGCGGGACATATAGACATAGAAAAAGAAACAAATACACAAATTCATCAATATGGCAAGAGAGTAAACCTTGTCGAGGCGATTGAGTGGCCCTGTAAAGGGCCGTTTAACTTTCTTCTTTTACTTTCTCTCCTCTCTTCTCCTTGTCCAAAAGCACTTCAATTTTTGCATTACATTTTTCTTCTTCTTCTTTTGCTTCTCCTTTTCATTATCCTCTTCTTCCTTCTTCTCTATCTCCTTTTTCTTCCTCTTCTCATTCTGCTCTTCTTTTTCAATTTTCTCATTCCAGGATCTCATTTGTTCCTTCTCCTGTCTGTCCTCCTTCTCCTCCTTTTCCTGTTTCATCAACTCTCCCAATCTTTCCTTGGTCTTCTTCACATTGTTGATTTCCATCTTGAGCCTGTGAAGGCTATAGGCACCATACTCCATACTCATTAAAACTCCTCCACCATCCCCAGGTTATCGACTGCCTCTTACAAGGTCTTCATTTTGTCTACAATATTACTCGCCATATTTTATTCAATGTTGAATGGCGCGATTGACGAACTCTGCACTTTTTATGTCTCAAGCACGGTCGAGAAGGAAAACATCCCCTCTCACTAACTACCCATATCACCTACCAAACAATTCATAGTGATATGAGCGCTAACCTAAAATATTTTTTTTTTACAAACCAAGACACTAATACCAAACTGTCTGTGTTTAGAAACAAGTGTTTTTTGTTAAGATAAATAACAAGCACATAAAAACGTACGCTTGCACACA
>JAECUM010022913.1:0-15881 GCA_016617855.1 Megalonaias nervosa | reverse complement strand
AGCACTCTCTTCTACTGTTTGAGTTACATCTCGATTTATTTGATTTCAAATTTACCAGTTACATTCCCTCGTAATATAATGAAATGACTTTCATATTTTAGAAATGTATGAATACATTTCGAAATACTTCAGACATGGATAGAAATTAGAACCACGTCCATGGCTCGCCGTAGCAACTGCATTTAGTTGTCATTACCTAAAATGGTACCCATGGCACTCGTTTAAGTTCCGACTACACAGAACAATGGACAAAACTGAAGGTATGGGGTTTAAAAACGAAATCTGTCATGAACAATGACATATTATGTGTCAATCATCAATTATATAATATGTGTAATTTGGAACACATATTCTATTTATATATAACAGTGACTTAGGGTCAGATTATTTTGCTTTAATGACCATAATCTTCATAATACGTGAAAGTTATTAATTGATCAGATACATTGGCACATTCTTATTTTATAGTAGGACAAAAATAACATATCCTACATATCTTCACTTGTTTTGGGCATTACTTTCCAACTGTATTTTTGGTCATGATCTCAATGCCAGACTCCTCCTATGCATAATCATACTTTTCATTATTTTTAAAATAAATTTTCCATACTGCGCAATGTGCAAACGCGAAATAATCACTCATCACACTCATCTAGCATGACGACCCAAGCAAACAAATAAAATGAACGAAGGAGGGAACAATATGATTAGACAATGATGTACACAGCTGCTAACATGTTCTGATGTTACATTCACGCGAAGTATCTTGGTCTAAAATGAAAATACAAATGCAATAAACATGCACAAGGCAAAAAATATTTACATGGATGAATAAAGCATTAATGTACGTACTAAACTAATTGATAACATCACATGCATGGAAAAAGTGTTATCTTTTACCCCTGTTAATGATGCACACAATTTCAACGAACCAATTCATTTCCTTTATAATGAATGGCAAAACAAAGAGAGCATGGGCAATTAATTTGTTGATTAGTACATGTAGTGAGAAGTAGTGACGCACTAGAAACCTTACATTAAAATCATTTTTAGTCTCAAAAGTTTTATATTATTCTTTCAAAACTTCATTTTGCTTGTTTTCATGATTGTGAGTACCTGAGAAGGTTAAAAGGTTCCTTGTTTTGTATGAACGTTCATGATGATGAAATTACAGCAGGCAAAATCACGTGAAACCAAACAAATGACAAATTCAAAGATGTGTCAAAACAGTATATTCTATAGTTTTATGATCCCAACTATCAACTTTCAGCACAAAATCAAAACATTACTAAATTTCATTTTGAATATAAGGCCCTATCTATGAAATAAACTTTGCTCAAGATCTTAGATGACGCCACGAGATTCCTTCCAACAACTTAAAGATCTAAGACCTCTCATTTCTAAATAAAAATAAGATATTTCATCAGACTTTGCCAAAAAAATGAATAATCCCTTTAGTACCAATTCGTCCTTTCTCTATAATATGCATAAAATACTACTACAGCTGTACTACGAACTGACATTTTTGTCACCACAGTCTATCCACTACATATAGAATAACAAAGTGACATTTTTTGTGACCGGAATTTATCCACTACATATCGAATAATAAATGGCACAGCATTACTTCATTGTTGGTTGCATAAATATCTAAAAAAATGCCCCGAGTTTCTGAATTCTCAGTGAGCCCAAGTTTCATCTGGTTTATGGTCATTTGCATTTTAAAAGAGTTCGACTTGTATATTCAGGCACAAACCCCTCTAAACTTGCTCCTGCAGGAGATGCATATATTTTTTCAGAGTTCTTTGTTACTGTCTTGGTCCTGGACTTTTATCTTGAAAATTGTACAGACATCTCTGGAAATGATAAAGGTCCACTTATGCCTTAATTATCAAAGAAGACCAATTGTGAAGAAGGTCATGATCTTTCAGAGCACCTGCTCACCAATCTGGGTTAAATTTATTAGAGTCAACATATCGGCCAGACCTCCACATGAATCATACAAAATGGATTGTTGTGCATCATTTTGTGTATAATTTTAGGTCAACAAGTTACTCTTTATCCCCTTTTATCTTTAGAAATTACTACCATATTTGAAACCAACGAATTTGACCAGACGTACCTTTGTATCCCAACAGCAAGGTCTTGTCACTCTTCTATCAGTAAAAAACATCAGATTTTTAAAATATGTTCTTTTAAGCAGCAATCCAACTTTGACTGAGCCAGGCATTATTGTATTGGTTTTTTAACTTAGGCATATCAAACAAATGGATCACAGCTTGTATGGCTATTCTCCACCATGTGACATCTTGAAGTGTGAGGAAATTGAATATTCTCAGTCTTGTTCTTAACGGAAATTTCTTGAAAATAAAGTTAGTGACGTTATTATGGAATATAACCACTCTTTTAGGACATAGTCATGATATGTCTGATGTTTACACTATTGCGTACCTAGTCAAGTACCAAGGTCAAGGTTCCACGTCACAGAAAATTCAATATTCTGCCACTGACCGTTGCATGTAGACTGTTGCTATATGCATTTATATCTGATAAAGATGCAAAATGTACTAATGCTCAGGACACAGCTGATAAAACAGGATACTCTGCATTACTGATCTGTATTGCAATGACTTGAACATGAATTTACGTTGGCCTCGATCATCAATACATTATAGAAGCAGCAGGGGGGATCAGCCGACCTTTCTTGGGGGCGACAACTATCCCTGGGCCAAATCCCCTATCGTCCGGGTCTTGGAAAATGTTGATTTTGTAATTGCCTAAAGCCAATCAGTCTTGTATGGTGACCAGATCCCCACCCCCTACTGTCCGGTGTTGATTGCTTTGTTGCCAAACGCCCATTCGAGCCTTGTATATAAGCTTGGTTGGCAAGATGAAATCCTTCACTGAAGCACAACAACGCCCAGATGTGGTCTCGGGGTACAAAAAAAAATTATGGGCCGCGCATGTCCCTGCGTTTATTGAGTTTGATGTGCGGGTTGCTCAACCAAAGATTTTTATCGAGACCAATGCGATATCGTGTTGCTTTATCATTGTAAACTGATTGTAATGAATCCATCTGGAGTTCTCTGAGCATGTGAAAAGAAGCTTTTAAACTTACTTATGTCCATGTCGCCGGGACACCAAGTCTGATTAATATTTCGCAGTGTATGTGTATCAACACCGTTAAAGATAACCAAAACAATTACAGTTATCTCTGATCACTTTTAGGATCTGAACATATCGATGCGTAACATAAATGATATCTGTGTTTTTGTGTCTGCCTCATGAAAATATTCTGACTTGATTTGTTTGTTTGTCAAGCATGACATCATAAACTACAAGATTATTTATACTAACATGAAGATCTTCGACCGACGGGGCGTCATTGAAGTCAGTGATAAATTAAACAACGTCCGTATCGCCCGCGCCTTCATTGAATTCCTTGAGGACATCATAATATCGCTGGTCGTCTGCGGATGGCGCTACTAAAAAAAGTTTGTCCCATCTGAGCCATCTCATTATCAGGTTGATTCAGCAACTGAGTTTTACCAGATCCAGACGGACCAATGATAATCGCTCGAATACAATTTGGTAACGCCGGATGATGTTTGACGCGGTTTTGTTCGCGTGTTGCTGAAATGTCAATCACGTTCATATTGTAGGATTATGTATTATTTATAATCATTAGTCTATTTTGTGTTCCATGCAAAGGGGTCACGGATACAACTACGTTAAGAGCAACAACGGCAAGGAATAACAGGCGAGCATTTACAAGCAAGTGTGTAAAATGTGGAACAAAAAATACTAGTTTGTGGCGTCTCGCGAGACGTCAAGTGGTGGTGATAATGCTGCGGCACTCGGGAAATTACCAGGAACTCCTTGGGCTAAGTACCCAGGTGAAAACATCTTCCGGGATATAATTAATGTGGTCCTGGAACACGACTTGATATAAGACTTGAAGAAAAACACGACTTGATATAAGACTTGAAGAAAAAATCTCAACCAAAACTAGGTAAATTTCCCGTAAATGCGATTCATTAAGGCTGCCACTCCCATGATGTCGCGTATAAAAAAAAACACCTGCAACAACGACATATCGCTGGTGTCAAAAAAAACCAAAAACATGTGAGAATCGCTCGCCATCTGGTTGATAGGATCGGTGATGAGTGGTACGTTAGCTGTGGGGGCAGGCAAGTAATTGTCCGGTAATTAATAATGGAGTGGATTTATTATAGTCCAAGAAGATATTGGAAAGGTACAACAGCGATTAGTAAACTCGCCGATGCCGCAGGTTTTGCGCGTGCAGTTGCCACATATTGGTTGTAATGACAGGCAATATGGCAAATTTATCCACCGCCGCCTAAAACGATTCAAAATGGACGGTTTGATGTCAGCACGCCCAACGAAGCAGATACATTATTTTTACCACAGAACACTATCACTGTCACATCACGCAGATGACAGGCTTGTACATACAAATACGCGTTGACAGTCGTCCACTTTGCAAGCAGATACACGGAAGCGGAATCTCTATCGACTAAAACAGCAACTGAAGTCGCAGCGTCTTTTGAACTAATTTATTCGCGTGGACCCGGGTCGTTTGGCGGCCAGGGATGGCAACTATTGCTACAGGTTGATCTTGGCAAAGCAGTTCTTGGCCGGGTAACATCGCTGATGCAAGAATCAGACGAGCACACGCCGCCATACATCGTGATCAGGCAATGGTTCAACGATTTAATCGAACACTTGTTCGGACATCAGAACGCCCAGGAAATACTGAGCGAGGACAGATGTCGCGAATGGGTTGCGAGACTACCTCACTTGATAGCCGCGTTAAACAGCGAAGTCACGCGTAAGATTGCAATGAAACCCATCGATGCAATCGCTACGAAACACTTCCATGTTAAGCGACGCGACTTGACTGAGAGACCTGTGCTCGGCAGCAACGTGACAGTCAGGTATTTATATGAATTGTACTACGTCATTAGGAAAATATTCCCACAACACTATTGTATTACAGCAGGCGCAGTGATTATTTTGTCGTTGCTTCAGCGTCATGATAAATTCAGCATCAAGATCAAACTCGAGTTCATTGATTTTATCATCTCGCTGATAGCCAGCTAATTTTTTCTTTACCGTGTCGGGAATTTTAGTGGTGGACCCCACCTGAGGTTAATTATTCTCGTAAACAATTAATCGCAGCTGCGACATTTTTGTAACTCTCTATACTGCAAGACATACTAAATTTGACCATTCGACATGATCGTCGACAATCCAAACATTAGTATCGGAGATTGTTAGTCCTTGTGATGGTTGTACTAATGCCTGCTCGACAACTTCCACGGGAACATCAACGATATCATTAAGAACGAGCGTTTGCTGGGCCCCCGTTCCTGGAATATGAACGAGAATATTCTGGCGACGAGTATCCGCTGACGATAACATAGTGGAACTGCCAACGTCGGAAATCTTTCCCGTTAAAGCTCAAATTGTCTACGCTGAAGAGAATCGCGAACTATTTATGCAGCTATCAGATCATTTGGGCGCCACAAGTTCCAGAAGTCACTGATCGCTGTTTCTGGAACTACACTTCGCATTATTTCATACTGAATCTTGCCCGGCTGAAGTCTAATTAACGCTTTTAGCTCTCCTAATGATTCATCTCTGGTCCGGTGATCTATCAACATTTCCTCATATTATCCTACATATTTGTTTATACATATATGTTTAGCCAATCGTGTGGCGATTCTCCTGTAATTGGAGGAGGTTGTCATTGATCGTCGTACATGAAAATCGCCATTGATTTCGTCGATAGCCAATCGAGAAAAGTTGTTAATGTTTTCTTGGACACAGTACATATTTCGTCCCAAATGATTTTAGGAATATATTTCTTACCCATTCGTGTTGGTGTCCACGCATCTCCCTTCTATCGAAAGAAGCTGTGATAAGTACTGGCGCTAACGCCGTTCTGTTTATCTCCCTAGCACTACCATATCGAAATTTCTAAATAATCCTAACACACGCGTTGTTCTACCGGAACCGCCAAGACCATTGAGATAACCATTTTATGTCGTGAAATGAGATCACTAAATGATGGTGCCGATGATGGTTGCGATAATGTATCGTTGCAGTAATACACAGGATGAGTTTTCAAATCTGTAAATTTAGAATATAATATAATTTTTTATTATCTAATGACCCCAACGAGTTGAGTCGGTGTTGTCGGTGTGCATCATTGGAAGATTTTTTAAAAGATCTATATTTGATCTGCTTATATAAAATGAGTCCATGGCGACTCAAACGGCGTCATATGGAAATCGGTTAATCATCGATAACAGATTTATTGATGCAAGTATCGAGGATCTGAGATGAGTAAACAGGGGCGAATCAAGTCGTAGTAGCACAGGATGATGCCAATCGTGGTTCCATTTGGTAAGTTTGGTAAGTTTGCACAGTCCTTGGACGCTAACGTACCTTTTGCTGCTGTATCTGCGATAATAAAATCAAGTTCTGCTTGGTCCATAATTAACCTTGTACAGCGGCGCTTGATATCAGATGAGGCTCCCTGGGTAAATTTGACAATGATTTTTCGGCCCATATCTTTTGCAGACGATATATCGTCATCCTCTGGCAGTCAGACTTTTTTGTGGCCCATGTAAAATTATCGCCGTGCTCACTGTCAGCGATGTCAATATCCCCACATCAAGCAAATATCTCATTAGCACTAGTGGAGCCCAACCACGTTTATGTTTTGCACAGCAGTCTAGGAGATTTATTTCCGTATAAGAGTTATTAAAATGACGACCAAACCCAGCAACAATAACCGGATGTTGCCAACTCAAATGATTCAGTCCCGGCAAATCCAATTAGATCCACTGCTGGCAGCGGAGGGTTTATTGCAAGTCTGGTCATTGCATGTGTTGGATGATCAAATCGTGAGAAATACGGCTCACATTCGAACGTTCCAAGAAAACTAGCGGGGTAAGAAGGCACCATATCAACTGAAATTACATCTGCGGGATTATATTTTGTGTTCCAAAGGCCTCCGTGTCCTAATCCAATACATGAAGGAGATATATCACGAGAAGCCCTCGCGGTGTTGGGCGCCATGAATGTTTTTGTTGGGCAACACTAGCAACCACAGACGAGATTGTAAAACAATTATTTAGCAATTCATCTATGTAGATTTGTGAATCAACGACAGTATATTTTAGCGCCACATGTTTCATCTTATCATGGAGATATTCTTCGCGATAAAGTTTACCCGACGGCAACACGAATTGATCAAACCTAGTTTCGTTGGATCCACCAGTGGAGACTGATTCCGATTCTGGATCATTCTGAAACAGCCAGAGTGAGACTGGATCGTTTTTTATGTTATAAATTCCTTAAAAGTATTACCGTAGTAAAATTTAGTAGTTGTTTCCAGCGGAAATTTTGTTATTTGCTGTCCACGAATGAGAGTTGTGGTATACTATCACTGTCGAGGCGCCCTTACTAAAATAGTTGCCGGAATCGTACAAAACCTGGTCGGTTATTGTTCGTACTACTACTGTCGGAAACGTTAATCGCTTTTTCAACACTGCGATGTCTTCCAAGGGGTCTCCATTGTCGTTGATACGCTCTGTCCATTCGTTTATTTTTTATTCGTGAGTCTATGAGTCCATTTCCTCGTGAGGCGTTCACAAAATGGTCCGTGACCCGCTCGGGCACATAATTTAAGATACCAGAGGCTGGGACGTCCCGCATTAGTTGAAAATCATTAATATCGGGCTCGATTAAACGATAAAGTGCGTAAACACTAGCAGTCGCAGGATATGATTTTTCATAATATGGCTTGTTAATACCCATCAGCATTCCCGGTGCAGAAATTTTATCTGCAACGGCAATATTCAGGCCACGTGCTTGTGATTGTTAAACAGGGTTGAGTTTATTCCGAATAATCAAAGTTGGCTCATCTTGGCCGCGATCGTATTCAGCTAAACGTTCAATAATCACCCCAACCTCGTGTTGGTCATTCATTGTAGCATCAATGAATATACCGTCGTGATCTATCCGGAACATTGACCAAACATGAGCTGCACCGTCCTACTTAAACTCCTCGAATATTCTGATATGTTCGTATAATTGTAAATTAAAAGATTGGTGTTTTTTCCTTATCGCCTACTCTATCAGAATCAAACCTGGCCTCAGCGGTTTTCATTATATATAATTAATCTTTTAAACTCTTCTCCGGTAGTTTATAACGATTTAATCTGCTTTCGAAAATGTTCAAGGTCAATTTTTGACTTAGCAATAGCTCGTATAATACAGGTGAGATTATAATACTGTTCTTGCAATGGTTTTGCCACAGTCCACCTTCTCATTATCTTATTAAGGTAAGTTTTTCTCTAATTGAACATTATTACAGAATGAGTATTGTGGATCTCATAGCGCGAGCGTCCGACGAGGACGCTTAGGATCGAAACCTTGCGTGAAATGAGGCGTGGGCGTGCGAGGCATGTCCAAACTTTGCATTCAATGTGGGGAAGAAAATTTAGAGCCCTAAAACGATACTATGAATGACAAAGCGATGTCGTGGGTGCCACAATAAAAGACGTTTAAGATTATCTTAGCAGAAAAACACAGATATTCCACCGAGCAAATAAGAGATTTTCTACCGAGAAAATCACATTTTCTAAACAGACAAACGAAACAAATATTTTCATCAATATCGGCTGCTGAAAATATTTTTGATCTTCATCCAAATTCATTGCAAAATGTATAATATCAAATAAAAATACCCACATTAAGTAAAAATACAAATAAAACGTGAATTTAAAACAATCAAACTATTTTGAGCTCTATCGAAGCGGTATAATGAAAAGATTTAAGTATATAGAAACCACCGAAGCCCCAGTCTATAAAAACACGGGAATTTCCAGTGACTTTTTCAGTTCATACGCCTATAGCTAACACATTCTGTTTGTTGCATATATTTGATCGTACAGTAACGCTATTGACGGTAGAGAAAATCAATAATTTGTCTTATCCATACTAAATCACACGGGCATAGACTGTTTAAATATAAGCAATTAAAGGCAAAGAGGCAATATATTCCTGTTAAATGTAACATCTATAAAATACCGTATTTTACGAACCCCCCACCGGAGCCCTTGCCTACGACAATTCCAGTAACAACAAGGGAATTTCCAGTGACGTATTCAGTATTCAGTTCAAACTGAGTTGTCTCTGGGTTTGCCTTGGCGGGGGTGGGGGGTGGGTGGGGAGGTGCGTGCAAAATTATCAATGATCAGTACATATTCTGTTGACCGTTGATCGCGCGGATAGTTTAAAGTTTGGCCCGGACTGCTCTCTGAACCTCTAGAATTTCGTTTCGCCCATAGATGTTCACCTGGGAGGATGTTCTATGCACAGCATGAGGGGGACCCCCAACACCCCTCATGAAACGCCAGTAATAGAAATAAGCTATAATAATAGCCTGTAACAAAGCCTCATTGAAGGGTACCCCATGAAAGTACTCCTTGGAACGGCACTGGCAAAAGCCTCATTGAAGGATACCCCATGAAGGGACCCATGGAATGGAAGCCTCATTGAATGATAGGCCATGAAAGGACACCATGGAAATCCACATTTGCTCTTACTGTCGTTTTGACACCTATTAAAGAAATATTTTAGTAAATAACAAATCAAGAAAATATTAACACGGTTCAACTTGATGTTGAAATAATCAACGACAATTTTGAAATGATACAGCAGCGACGGGAACAGGGTAGATATACACTAGCGGCAGAATACAGATTTATCAAATTACTCCAACGCGAAATGGAATTGTCCTTGGCTGGTTTACCCGCCGGTGTCAACAACGATAGCACGATTGCAAAATTTGTTCCACTGGCAAGCGCCATTGAGAAAATTAGATCAGAGCTCTCTCACCAATATGAAACTTGAGGGGCTGTATGTGTACGTGCGAGACAGCTAAGAAAAATTGTGGTTGATTGCTTGGAATTCAACCCTTGATTCCTCGTCCAATCGTCCGATGCTGAATCGCGAAATCACCAACACAATGGGGTATAAAAAACATAATGTTTCGCGCGACATAAAAAAAGAATATACGTTATATTTTTTTGTCGGCGGAATGCGCTATTTTTTTTTCGGACCATTTCACGGCGGTCAGTTTCAATGATTGGACCCTTCGACAGAAAATACTGGCAATGAAGGGACCTCGTGGAATGTTAACCGTTCATCATTGCTACTGTTTATTTTTGTTTAGAAATATTATTTTATTTATTATTTTATTTATTTTTATTCAGATTTATTATGATTAATTTATTTTCATTTTTATTCTGATTCAGATTCAGATTTATTGAGAAACATATAATCAGATTCATCAGATTCAGATTTATTTTTATTTTAATTCTGATTCAGATTCAGATTTATTGTATTCTGACTCTGATTCAGATTTATTTTTTATTTTTTATTATATATCAGATTCATCAGATTCAGATTTATTTTTTATTTTTGTTCTGATTCAGATTTGGATTTATTATTATCTTTATTCTGATTCAGATTCAGATTCAGAAAATATTTTTATTTTAAAATTAAATGGCGAGGATATAGAATTATCAGAACAATTGGACCCTAATAAAATCATAAATGATTTTGAAGCGCTACAGGAATGGAAATATCATGGAAGATATACACTAGCGGCAGAGTATAGATTCATTCAGTTACTTCAACGGGCTATGAAACAATCTCTACTTTATGTCGCTGATGAGGATATTCAAAAATTTGTTTCACTCGCAAACGCGATTGAAAAAGTTAGATCAGTGTTATCACGCGAATACGAAACAAAAAAGATTATGAGTTCACGTGTGCAATAGCTAAAAAAAAGTGCAATAGCTAAAAAAAAATTATGTCTGATCGTGATCGTGATTGTAAAGTTACTGATGAAGTCACTGATGAAGTCACTGACGAAAGTCAAGAAGGATTATAAAAGTGACTCAGGTTCAGATTATAATATTTATTCTGATTCATGATACTGATACAGATTCAGGTTATACTATTTTCATTCTGATTTAACTTTTTATTGTTTAGTAAAAAAAAATAAAATTTCATTATATTTATTCTGATTCTGATTATGATATTTATTCAGATTCAGATTCTGAATTATAATATTTATTCTGATTCTGATTCAGATTATATTTATTCTGACAATAATATTTATTCTGAAAATAATATTTATTCTGATAATATTATTTATTCAGATTCAGATGATAATATTTATTCTGATAATAATATTTATTGAGAATCAGATTTTATTATTCTGATTCAGAAATATTTTTATTTTAGGCTTTGTTCAGGTAATACTTATTCAGATTCAGATTATAATATTTATTCTAATTCAGATTTATTTTCATTTTTTCCATTAATTCAGAATTTTTTACTATATCGATTACAACATCAAGAATCTTTCTACGAAGTTTGTTTAGACAATAATAATACACCATTAATTGTCGTGCATGGGTTAGCTTTTCTATCTCGGCAATTATTCCATCCATTATATTTATCGGTGTAATTTAATTTCAGAATAAATCAACCAGGAACGTGAAGATCTACGATCTCATATACAAACTTATTGCCAGAACTTCTTGACGTAGGTCAAGCAAGTGTCCGGCCTGGTCAGTAAGTCTAAAATGTATCCGTGATAATAACGGATTATGACATCGCAGAGAAACCAGATTAACAGGTACTGACACAATTAACACCCAGGAGGTACTTCGGGGGTAAATGAATATAAGATATATCTCTGTTGTGCTTGTATGGATTTTTCAGTATCTACTTGATAACCTCCATCAATAGTATCGCACACCAAATTAACTGCGATCGTTGATGTGATGTTTACAATACCCGGTGATACATGACGACCACCGTCGTATTGAGCGTTGTCATGCCTGAGAATAATCGCCAGTGGGTATATTTTTCTCCATGATTCAACTACTTTGGGAAAATTTTCATCGATAATATCATTGACTGATTTTCTTAAAATATCAGAGTTATATTCCGGTATTACAAATGTTAGTATATCTGCTTCAGCCATTCTAAAATATCTAGCAAATAATTGTTTTGTATTTATTTTTAGTGGTGGGTGAACAGGTGGCCAAAATTCAGTTTCCAAATTTACATGGTCGACGATGATTTTGTTGAAATATTCGAGATCTGATGCAACTTGGTTTAGATGTTGTATATTTTCAATGATCTGTTGTTTTACATCATCGCTGTAATATTGTGTTATATTCGAAAATAAATTTCGCAGAGTATCATTTTCTCGCTTGTGTTCGGATATAATGTTATTGGAAAAAAAAATTATAAATCCAATCGTTGAAGACCCCTTTTCTATCTTCGTGAAACACAAAATTAGAAAAAACAAATTTAGGAAGTCTTTCACCGTAGACTCGATAAAATTTGGTGTTACACTCGTACCCCCTTGAAACCATGGATAAGCTTTTCAAAATTCTGGATACTTTAAAAATATTCTTTCGTTTGTGGTAAAATCGGCTCGTTTAGGTTCTGGTGGTCCTTGATAAACCGGTGGGACTTCTGGCCATCCTGATACAGTTCTGATCGATGATTGATATATATCTACGGCGTAGTCAGGAGTTCATATTTCTATCGCAGCAGATAATGTTGGTTCATGAACCGTAATATCGATTTTAGATCCTTTTCCTGTGATAGATTTGATTCTACGTTGAAATTCATCATTGATTTGTTCTATTTGATAACTACCGGTAGGAATTCCAACAACTTTCCAATCTGGGGTTCCATCAGATTTATTTTTATAAGAAAACACTAATAAGTTATTTGCGGGTAACCAATCTAATATTTGGCCAACTGTGATATACTCGCAATTGTGCTCATGCTATTTCTTTTGCTAGAATTGCCGTTGGAAAGATAATGTCGAATTCAGGATTAGTTGAGCTAGTTGATATCATCGTAGTTGTTGGTGGTGTTGTATTAGCGACGATTTGTTGGAGGAGTTCTTGTGGCGTAGTCATTATTATTATTTACTTCTTGATTAAAATTAAGGTGACTCTGTCTTTGTCGGAGACGGCGGGTTTTGATTTCCAGTTGCCAAACCGGAGGTGTCGTGGTAAACCTTAATCATTTCTGCGAATTCCTGATCTGATATTATTCCGTCAATGAGCCCTGATGATAATCAGCGATGATAATTTAGCGTGTGCGTGTGTTGCCGCTAATAGCAGTATTTGATATTCATGTAATTTATCAGCCGCACACGTAGATATCTTTTTTTGCAATTATATTAAGAATACCAGCAACACCGGTTACAGCTGCAACACCAATTCCTATTACTGGTGCTATTATATATGTGGCTGATAATGATCCGATTATAGTTGCTGTTACAGCGACTACGGCAGATGCAGAATAAACAATTATATTAGTAACAACGGTACGTTTACGGTATTTTTTTATTTTTATTGTGTACTCGTCAATGATGTTTTTAAGTTGGGTCTGTAATAAACAAACTTGCTCGTATCTGTATTTGTTTACAATATTGTAATACCTACCTCAACAAACCAAAGTACTGAGCACTATTAAGAAGTACATTCCTTTTTTTTTTTTATATAATAATGCTAATAATGATACAGTAAAAAACATGAAACAACGTCCGAAAAGCATGATGCAGTTCAGTATGTTGTAATACCTTAATGGTATTGTGAATGGAGTTTTGCAAGCATAAACATTGTCCAATTAATTTATGAACATTATTTGATGTTAAACGTTGAGATGTGAGATGATGTTTAACCTACGAGACTATGGCATATTTGATCATGCCATTTTTATCTGTCACTGAAAACGTCTACCATGAGTGTCTTTCCTGAACGTATGCCACCCACCCACCATTGTTTAGATCGCCCTTTGCATCTCTTATAAACCTGCACTCTGTGTTTTATACTAAATGTGAGTATAAAACCTTGCTCTGGTCCTCGTAATGTCACGCTTTCGTCACGAGTATTAATGAATGTATCAAGGAATTCATCTAAAAGACAATAACAGTGCTACAAGCCCTTGGACATCAACGTTAAGCGGAAAGAAGTTCACGTGTTAACAGTTATTGTGCCCAAATCATTTCCATGTTGAATTATGCGTGTGTCGTGTTGGAATTTCACATGAATAGTTTAGGAAATGAATTATATTACCTTCCATGATTTTGGATTATCAAAGCCAGAAATATGATGTTAGTCCATAAATTAGTGACTTCAACCACCCGGTGAGTTTTGTTACTGGAACAGCGAAGATGCAAGATAGGGATGGAATCAATGTGCCCGGCCGAGGAATCACATTTCACTTGTCAGATTTTTGTTGAACAATAAGTTAGAACTAATGTTACTGTTCATTATTGTAAGTTCTTGATTATGTAGAACTTGTTATTTTACGTTAATGTGAAAAATAGTATGAACTTGACAGGGACTATTTCTAACCGTATTACGACTCAGGGACTATTTCCAACCGTATTACGACTCATTGCACCACCAGTACGTTGTACTCTCACTCGATTCACATCGAAATTCACTTGTCCGTTTCGTTCAGTTCTAAGTAATCATAGGTATGAATATGCAAATAAGGTTAAAAGTAAAAATGCACACCACGGACATTGAGAGGACAACTTAATTCTATCTAAATTTTGTGTTCAGAGGGATTTTTCTATGCAGTTTGAACAGTTGACTTAGTTACCGCCATGGCTAGCCCTGAGAAGGACAAACATTGATTGGCTAACTAAGATCATGTGACGTAAATAGGAGTATATAAATATGAGTGCAAGACAGTGCACTGGCAGATAGCTGTCAGAGCGGCAAAGTATGAACATCTAAATAGAAAAGGATTTCGGCCACATATTCTAAATCCAATCGAAAACCATAATTTATATTTTTTTACATAACCGATATTAACTTTGGCACTTCAAAAATCCCAAAACTGAATCGCATTGTTATGAGAAATTTTAAGAAGATTTATTATTGAATTTAAATGCTTAATAATTATTATATAATTCTGTATAAAGTCGCTGCTATCTCCCACCACACTGCTCAAGTACACTTGTACTAAAATTATTATTTCTTTTCATTTAATTCACGCTACCAGGTCAGAATGTGTTACAGTCAATATAATAAATCTAGCTTAATACACAGGAAAAATAATATAATTAATTTCGCCATAATACAGTGTACTATAACGTTGTCTTTTGGCATTTAGACAAAGAAGTCTGCGTTTTGTTATCTGAAATTGATAGTGTTGTGACAAACACTGCGTTTGTGATAGTCACTATGCGGGACTGAAAAGCATGTTCTATCTCGCTTTATTTTTTGATTTATTAAAAATCATTTTTAAGTCCTGAACTCTGGTCTTATCGATATTTAACACACGGGGTGTTATAATATTCAGATCTGACGTTTGTGAAATCATATACTCTAAAGTATTAAGTAATCAATTGAGGTGTTTCAGCGACAAATTCCAGACACCACCAGTAAGACGCTGCGGTTAATTTTTTATCAGATGGTTCCAGTATAAACGTTTCTTAGGCATCTTTATTTAATACAACAGACACAGTTCCAGAAAAATTATCAGTCGAATGACGCCATGGAAATGTGGTAAATATCCTAAATTTTGCAGCGCTAAACACAGACAACCTATACACACCAGTGACTTCCGCGGTATGTTTGATAGTGTTATTTTGCTGTGACCATGTTGATGATCCTGATGATACTGTGTATACCACGTTGGCGATATGTTTGTGAGGAATTTTAATCAGATCAGTTTTTTGAACGATATTAGAAATTCCACTGATAACATCTTCTAGTTTTGTG
>JAECUM010022909.1:0-16059 GCA_016617855.1 Megalonaias nervosa | reverse complement strand
CATATATTAAAAAATAACATGCATTTAAAGTGTTGGTATAAAGCAATTTGATATATCAAATTGTGATCCGCCCATGGCGCAATAATACGCATATATAAACACTCTCGCGAGCGTCTGCAGTTGATTCTAGATGAATGATCAATTTCCTCACATTAGTCACTAGTGACGTATGAAAATAACGATGAAAAGTATTAATAATCCCCGTTTTCTAAATGAATTTAATATGGTACACATTTTCATCACAATCCTTTCTGCTTTTTGTTCTCCACTCCCCTCTCATGCATAAAGGACAAACTGCGCAGAAATGTGGAATGAAAGAGTAAAGGAATTTGGGCTGGATATAAACCTTGAAATAGAAATTACACCAAGTAACCTACAAGAATATGGTTCGTCGTAACGATACGTGTGCACTTTCCTTGGGATTTATCTACAGTGTTTATCAATGATACAAAGTTGCAAACCAGTAAATTCCTCGGATACGTGGTACACATACTGTGATATATTTAATGTTATGTTTGTTGTTTGTTCTTAAACATACCATAATGTTCTAAAAAATCGATTATTATTATTTAAATATGAAAATGTCCAAAGCTCTCTCTCTCTCTCTCTCTCTCTCTCTCTCTCTCTCTCTCTCTCTTGACCATCGTAGCAGGATACGGGCTAAAATCTATGAAATGGCGTAGAGGATTTTAGTTTGTGTCATCCCACGATATCTCTGGACTTATGAATGATGGTAAAAGTTAAGCCAAACCGACCAAAAGATGAGAGAGAGAGAGAGAGAGAGAGAGAGAGAGAGAGAGAGAGAGAGAGAGAGAGAGAGAGAGAGAGAGAGAGAGAGAGTTTGTGGTCGGTTGCACTGTTGCTAAAGCAGAATAATTACTTAGATCAACTGTAAATATATTAAAATATTTTAATTACCTCTTGTTGGTTCGTCAGTTGGCTTAGTTTCTATTCCACATTAATTTTCATTCGCCTGTATCTGAATGGCGTAGCTATCCAAGTGTTGCTACTGCTCTACTTGTATCATTAAAACCATCTTTCATGTTTAAATCATACGTGTGTATTATATTGATTTAATCAATGTGGAGAAAAATATAAACCAAGAAAAGAACACAATCAACTTATCAATATGCAGAGGTGATTGTAAATAGCCACTAAAGGCATAGAACTACATTTTGTAGTAGACACACTCGGGGATGTGAGGAGTTCATTCAGTTTGTCAATACACGGCTGCCTGTAGTAAATCTGAACTCCGTTGAAAGGGCAAATATATGTATTTGTATGTGATATAAATAAAATATATGTACAGTATGTACGCTGTATCAATGATATACCACTCGTTGTATAAAGTTTTCATTAAAAGGAAACTCAGCAAGCTTCGTTTGCTTTAATGAAAAATTTATACATCTTGTGGTATATCATTGATACAGCGTACATACTATACATATATATATATGGGGGGGGGGCAAAACGCCCCATTTAACAACTTTTGGTAATTTATGCCATGATTTACATGATTGTGTTCGAAACTGGACAATTTATTTAAAGTATGCGTTACGTCTAACATAATGGAATGATGTTTAGTTGCAGTGAAGAAACTATTTACGAAAAAAATGAAAAATGGTACAAATTTTACCCCACAATGCATTCGACATCTTTAATGTCTATAAAACTACAGGAATACCCTTGAACTGTAAAATCAAGTATTATTCTTGTATGGACATTTTTTTTTTATGGCAAAGATGCTAAAACTGCATACTGTCGCATCATTCAAATTAGCACAACAATGCGGATAAGCAAGCAGCCACAACAATGCTCAAGTCTAAATAGTCACTAAATTCCACCGTTAATGAAGAAAAAGACAAAGCTGAAAAGTCGTGAATGTTCCTGGTAAATTCTTTATTACTCACACTTAGCACAGCAAAATTGCATATTGAAGGTGGTGCCACAGGATTCATGGCACCACCTGGAACATTCCTTGTCCTGCGACCAGAAATCTTCTATTAAGGGATCATCATTTCCTCCATATTCAAATTCGCAGTTTCCACAAATGTTGTGTTTATTATGTGTTGTGTCGGCTGACAAGGCAAGATCATATTTAGCAACTGACTTTGGACCCGAAGCCTTTGTTTTCCTTTTCATGGTCCTCTATACAAGTTTTCTTCATAATCTTAGATGGTTTTCTACCTAATTTTTGTTCTCTCTACATGTCTGCTTCTTTTTCTTCTGCATTTCTTTCTGTTTTGAAACTTTGGTTTCATTCCGGTTGCTTCCACTTGCCTGTACAGTCCTATCACATTTGCCTTTTGTATTTGTCATCGTCTTTCTTTGCTTTTCAATAAGCATCTTTTAATACGGTGATGATGCTAAGTTCATAGCTGATTCTGCCTTTCGCTTTCTTGTGCGCTGACTGGATATTCTAGGCTTTGGCGAAAGTTTCAACAATATGTTCATAAAAGCTGAATCTTCTGCAGTTTTGCATTCGTTATGAGATACCCCCAGCACTTTCCGTTCTTCCAGCAAGAATAGCGTCGTCAAACATTTTCTGATTGCTTGTCTCCTCGACGGTGGTGGCAAAGTAATGTGTTTGCTGATTATCAGGTATAAATTGTTTTGTCTGTCTCTGGATTACCCGACCCATCCACAGTGGCTGTATAACTACCAGTTAGCAGAAATTCAACCGTTTTGCTTGGTTCAGTCAGTGTTTCTGTATTGTCAGAAGTGATCAAAACGTTACTAAGTGATTGATCATCAACTGACCTATTTCCCTCATTCGATGTTTCTGTATCGCCTGCCCCACCTGCAATAACTATAGGAATACCAACTGATTGTTTGTCAGCTGTCTTGTCCTGTTGAATAGATGTTTCTGCATCACCCGACCCCTCCGACATGTGCAAAAAGTAACCGACAGGTGATCAGCTGTCTTATTTGATTCAATCAGTTGTGATGACATAGGTAGTACTTGTTGACACACATTAGGCCTATCTGATACTGGCTGAGGTTCTTCAGTTAACATAAAAGGAGCGAAATCGTCATCTGTGAACTTATTTGGATTAAAAGGCCAAAGTCCGCAGGCTTCAAAACCAGTAACAGCTTTCTGTAAACTGGCAGATTGATTATATGCTGCAGAAAAAATTTCAGCAACTTCAAATGCACTTATTCTTCTTCCTGGATTGTTTGTCATCCAGTTTCCAGACTCCAAATTGAAAACACTTTTTAGCGCCTTGAAAAATTTGACATCAAGAGGCTGGAGCCGATGTGTGCAATGGGGGGGAAAGGTTATCAACACAATCACTTTCTCGCGTGCATAGGGAACAGCTTCCAATTTTGTATGGCTATGGTGCCCATCAAGAAGAAGAATGTGTGGAGAGTCCTTCGTATATTTCACAAAAGAAGTGAAATGTTCCAACCATTGCAAGAAAATATGACTGTCTGTCCACCCACTTTACCTGGGTAGATAAATGCTGGCGGTGCAAAGGTACCAGCCGCATTCATGGCACACGACTCTGCTGACACTGGTTGCCTCTAGAGCTCTAATGGCTAGAATCGGATGCCTTTTCATAAAGCCTTTCAGCCAATCAATACCTGCTGCATTACCCTGAAATTAATGGATTTTAATATTCAGATGAACTGCTAAGTCGTATGCCAAACGCCGTACGTCAATAGTAGTAAGTCCAAATAATGCCTTTTCCATAGACTGGATGTGCTCGACAAGAAGTAACTCATAATCAGGCTTGAAAACAGTAGTCTTACTTCCCAGTTTTGACACTCCAGGTTGCAAAACCTTCAAATCTCTATATCTGCGCAAAGTTTTAGCTGGAATTCCATAATTTCTGGCAGCAGCTTTCAGTGCAGTTCCACAATGAATTGCTTCAAGAGCAGCATTTAGGGCTGGTGTCCCATAATTTCCTCGATCAGTTTTCTTTCTGTATGTTCACACCATCTGCAAAAGGGTATAGACTAATTTTAGGCATACGAACGGTTAGTTAAAAAGTGTACAACATTTTAACAGTTATGGGGCAACATGCCCCCTGTAGGGGTCGTTTTGCCCCTATCGTATAGCATTGACAATTTAACAATAGGCAGAATTAACAACTGCTGAGAATCATGAAATATTATACATGATGCATCTCTATACTATGTTGTTTAGAAACTTACGTACCCTGTTCTCTTCAGGTAGTTCCAGTCAAAAATAATGCAAACAAATGGATTGAACACGTTTACAGGAAGATGCCAAAAAAGCAATATTCTTGCATAAAAACATGCGTGCGGCTGCATCCAACAATGGCCGCCATTCACAAGGCCTGTGTAACCTGGGTAAGCTTGCTGTATTAAGACCAGTCCATTTTCTAGCGCAGGGGCTACAGGACGGCTTGGGGGCGTCTAACCCAATGGAGGCGTTTTGCCCTCTTTACTATATATATATATATATATATATATATATATATATATATATATATATATATATATATATATATATAACACAAATCATGTAGCGAGTAACAGTCCTTTGAAGTGCACTGGATCCAGCAAGCGATCACGTGTATCATGGATTAAATGCAATAAACTGACAACGAACAGTGCAAAATCGTTTCTAACTAACCTGAGGATAGTTTCATATTTTAAGACCTCCCTAATTTGTAAGGTAGAAGGCATGAACCTAATTATCATAATCCTAGCATTTATAAATTCACACAGAAGCTAAACCGATAACGTGGTTTACATTTACTTCGACTTAGGCGTGAACATGTGTTGGCTTCTTTGGTGACAGCCTGTCACAGTGAGACTAGCATTGGAGATCAAATGCTAACTTGGGTTGCAAATGAACAGCCGACTTGGCTTACGTATTCACGTATGTCTGCTACAGAGGTAAATATAAAAAAAAATCGAGATGGCTGAGGGGTGATGAAATGCATCCTAATTAGTTACAATACTTATGAACTTTAATTATGCATACGGCACATATTGATTCTTTTAGGCCGCCTTGTCACAGGAAAATATTCAAAACGGCTCTTTGTTGTACAAAATTAACGTAAAAAAGAGAGGTTGGTGGCAGTGTCGGTTCAGTATCAAAGTCACCAGTTGTATAAAGAACTAACCTCAATACCTCGGGCAAAACTTCACAAGCATAAAAAATCCTTAGTTAATTTTTATTTATATCTGTAATGTAGAACTATTCTCGTTATTTTGTAATAGGTCATTGTCGGATGAAAATTCACCCCCCCCCCCAACAAACAAAACAAAAAAAAAAAAAAAGAACAAAAAAAAAAAAAAAAAAGAAAACAACAAACAAAACAAAACTCTCCAGTGACATCGGAGCGCTTTCGACTCTAAATAAGTCTTTTTCAAAGGCAAATACAAAACTGAGACAAGATCTCCCCAAAATCCCAGAAAAATTTTCGAGGTTACGAAACATTACATGGCTATTTCTACAGTAACAAAACCATGAATTTTTTTTAATGCTTCAAATAGTTTACTTCAACTTGATGCTGATGCTAAACAATATTTTATATTGACATAGAAATCGATGAGCCTTATCGTCATCTTTTATGTCATGTACATTTATGGAACTGCAAATTATACCCCGGATCCCGATATTTCATTGTTATATTAGCAATTATAGGTTACTGGGTGAGTAATAAGCTAATTCAGAGAATTATTTAAAGGAAAATGTGCCGGCTGCAAAAAGATGATTTTATTTGTGCCGGCTGTATATATATATATATATATATATATATATATATATATATATATATATTGATACCACATACATTAAAATTAACATGGCTTTGAAAGTGTTGGTATAAAGCAATTTGATATACCAAAACTATTGGCATATCAAATTGTGATCCGCCCATGGCGCAATAATATGCATACATAAACATTGTTGGAACTGTGCTCTGTTGGGTCTATTCCTATAGATCAATGATGCATTCCACTCATTAATCATTAGTGAAGTATGAAAATAAAGATAAAAAGTAATAATAATCCCCGTTTTCTAAATGATTTAACATGGTACACAATTTAATCTCAATCCCTTTTTTTTCCGTTTCCCCTCCCCTCACATGCACAAGGGACAAAACATGGAGAAATCTAGACTGAGAGAGAAAAAGAAATTGGGCTGGATAAAAAACCTTCAAACTGAAATTGTACCAAGAAACCTACAATATCGTTCTTCATAACGGTATGTTTACACTTCCTTTGGGACCTATCTAAAGTGGTTATATAATCAGTGATACAAAGTTGCAATTTTCGGTCGACACAGTGAGAAATTTCTTGGTTACCGGGTACACATGCGTAATGTATTTAAGGCTTTGTTGAAGTTGCTATTTCTTAAACCTATTAGAAGGTTCTAAAAATCGATCATTATTAATTAAATACCCTCATCTCTCTCTCTCTCTCTCTCTCTCTCTCTCTCTCTCTCTCTCTCTCTCTCTCTCTCTCTCAGCAGCAGAGAGGGTGAACCCTACAACTTTTTGCTCGACCCCGTAAGCAAAAATAAGGGTTCCTACAGAGGCTGAAAAAACAATGTCAATAACGTTAAACCAACGTCTCTAACTTGTCTATGTAAGGTTACCGTTTTAGTTAGCTCAGTTTTATTAAACCATTATTGACTATTTTTTTAAAAATTTTTATGCGATTTCATGTACTTGTCTGGTCTCTCAATTGTTGTCGTTCACCCTCTCTGCTGCTATGAATTAACCAAAGATTTTATCCTGACCTACACGGTACCTTGATCTTGGGTCATGTAGATTTATTATTATAAATCCGAATGGAACAGCTTGTGCTTTTGAAAAGAAGTTTTTAAATTTAATCATGTCCATATCTCCTGAACACCAAGTATAATAAATATTTTGTAAAGTATAATTATCTACTCCATTAAACACAACCAAAATATTACAGTTGTCTCTGATCACCTTAGGTATCTGTGTATATCTCTGAGTAACATAAATCACGTCCGTGTTTTTATGTCTACCTCGAGAAAATATTCTAGCTGGATTAGATTGTTTGTCCAGCATCACATCATCGTATACTACAAGGTTATTAATGAATCCATCTAAGTCGTCTACGGATGGGGCTTCATCAATATCGGTGATAAAATCAACAATATCATTGCCATCTTGATTCAATAATTGTGCATTCTCGTTAAAATCTTTAAGTACTTCGTAGCATCTTTGATCATCTACAGATGGTGCCACTAAATATAATTTATCCCACTTCATCCACCGCATTATCAGATTAAGCAATAATTGCGTTTTACCTGATCCAGATGGACCTATTGTAATCATTCTAATGGAATTCGGAAGCGCTGGATGGTGTTTTACTGGTTCTTGTTTTCGTGTCGCTGAAAAGTCAATTATATCCATATAATAAATAATATGAGTTTATATTGTGTTCGATGCAGAGTACCCACCCACACCGTTGGATTGACAACGATAACAACAAAAAATAAAAGACGTCCAATTACGGGTAAGTGTGCAAAATGTGGTACAAAAAAATATAAATTTATTTCTGCGTCGCAAATAAAGCGTGGTGGTGATATAGCCGCATCATTAGGGAAATTGCCAGGAGCTCCGTGGGCCAAATACCCCGGTGAGAAACACCTTCCGGGATATAATTACTGTGGTCCTGGAACTCGACTTGATATCCGACTTGATGATCAAGATCAACCAAGACCCGAAGAGTATCCAGTAAATAAGATTGATCAAGCATGTCATGTTCATGATGTTGCTTATAAAAGTAAAGATTTACAACAACGACATCTCGCAGATGTGAAATTGATTCATGCGCTAAATGCTATACCTAATAAATCTCTCAGAGAAAAACTCGCTAGTTTTCTAGTAAAATCTGCTATGAAAAGTAAAATAATGTTCGGGGCTGGTAATTAATTATATAACTATTATAATGGAATCCATTTATTATTCCCCGAGAGGATATTGGAGAGGTAAAGCAGCAATCAGTAAACTTGCTGAAGCAGCAAAAGTTTCACGTAATGTTGCTGCATCATGGTTAGCACGACAGGCAATATGGCAAATCTATCTACCACCACCTAAAAAAATTCATTACGCACATTTTGATGTCAGCATCCACAATGAAGTTCATCAAGCAGATATTTTGTTTTTACCACATGATACTGTTAAAACACGTGGACGAAAATCACGCACGTACAAATACGCATTGACTGTTGTTGACGTTGCAAGTAGATATAAAGAAGCGGAACCATTATCAACAAAGACAGCATCTGAAGTTGCATCTGCGTTTGAGCGAATTTATCAACGTGGTGGTCTACGATGGCCACAGTTATTACAAGTTGATCCTGGCAAAGAATTTTTGATGTAGTATTATCTTTGATGAACCGACATAACGTTAAAATCAGACGAGGACATACTCAAATTCATCGTGATCAAGCAATTGTTGAACGATTTAATCGAACACTTGCTGAGCGGTTATTTGGATATCAATACGCAAAGGAAATATCTACTGATTTTAAGTCGGGTGAGCGATCTCGTGAATGGGTTGCAAGGTTACCAAGTGTGATATCTGCATTAAATAATGAAATTACTCGTGCAACTTCCATGAAACCTTCTAATGAAATAACAAAAAATATATACCCCGTAGCGATAACGTACAACGCCGTGAACAACCAGTATTAGGTAATGTAACTGTGAGATATTTATACGAACCAGGGGAGCTTGAGGGTGGGAAAAAAAGAGCTACTGACCCTATCTGGAGCGTGACAACACATACAATTTCTAGCGTAGTTAGATCCACTGGAAGACCTGCCATATACAGACTAGATTCTACTGCCCCTCAGCGTGGATTTGTACGTGAACAATTACAAGTAATTCCTGCAGATACACAATTACCACCACGTTCACTTATGTAAATTAGCACCAGGGCGTCCAGCGCCCCGACGTCGATTACATTCAAGACAGGTCAGCATCACATTTTCACGTGTATGACCAAGATCACTATTAATTCTGTCTACGGTAAATTGTCTTGGATTGTTATTCGAATATTGCCATAACATTATTGTGTTACAGCTTGCACAATGATTATTCTGTAGTTGCTTCAGTGTTATAATAAATTCAGTATCAATATCAAAGTCACGCTTATTTTTTTTGTCACATTGTTTATAACCCGCTAATTTTTTCTTTATTACAGCAGCGTCATTAGTAATTTCCTCAGTTATCACGTAATCTATAATAACCCTATGTAGTTGAGTTATTCTTCTAACACGAGATACTGCAAGATAGACTAAGTCTGACCATTCGATACGATCATCTACAATCCAGATATTTGTATCAGAGATAGTTAATCCCTGTGACGAATGAATTGTTATAGCGTATCCTAACATCCACGGTGATTTTTCCATGTTCAATGCGCTCTCAACAACATCAATGGCAACCAAAACAATGTCATTCAGTACAAGATTTTGTACTCGGGCATTTTCAGCGTCTCCACCTGGTATTTCAACTTCAATATTCTGTCGTCGAGTATCTGCTGGGCGATAACACAAAGGTACAGGTAACGTTGGAAACTTTTCTTTATGTAACGTAAATAATTTCTTTTGCAGTTCATCACGAACTATCTTTCTACTTGCGACTATCAAATCAGCAGGTCTCCATAAAGTCCAAAAATCATTCATAGTTGTCTCTGGAATTACTTTACGCATAATCTCACATTGTATTTTTATCTGGCTGTAGTCTGATTAATCTTTTAAACTCTTTCAGCGGCTCATCAATAGCTCTATGGTCATCATGTATTTCTTCATAATAATCTACATTATTCTTTAGCCATTCATGTGGAGACTGTCCAACAAAGGGTGGTGGTTGACCATGATCGCTACACATAATCACAGCAGTATTCTTTGTCAATAACCATTCAAGAAATGTCTTTAGTGTTTCTAACAACACCGTGCATATCTCGTCCCATATAATATACTTAGGTATATATTTTTCACCCATTCGCTCAGGAGTCCACGTGTCTCCGCACCATCTAAAGAAACTATGATATGTACATGATTTTACTCCTCGTTCTTTTATTTCTCTAGCAAGTTTATGTGTAGGTGTCAAAACAATTATATCTGAACTATTATTCATAAATAAATTAATCGCACGAGTTGTTTTACCTGACCCTCCACACCCATTAAGATAAACAGTCTTATGTCTAACCACAGGATCGTACACAGATGGTGCAGATGACTTTGATATTTGATTATTATTTCTGTAATATATTTCCTTAATTTCAACATCGGCAGATTCAGAATAACTAAGTATATTTTCTTGTTTTATCCTCCACGTCCCCCATTCACCATTACCGAGTAGCGGTTTTAATAAATCCTTATATTTTTTATGTATATAAAATGAATCCGTAGCGACTCTGACAGCGTGACGAGGAAATCTATTTATCATCGATAGTAGGTTTATGGAAACATAAGCTAACATCGAAGATCTTAAATGAGTAAATTGTGGTGAGTCGCCATCAAGGTAGCTCACAATGGTATCTAGTTTTGTTCCATCTGATAAATAAGCATTACATCGACTTATAAATGTGTTTTTCTCGGTTGTATCAGCGATTATAAAATCTAGTTCAGCGTCGTCCATAATCAATCTTGTGCAGTGTCGTTTATAATCGTATGAACCGCCTTGAGTAAACTTACCGATTATCTTTCTACCAAGATCTTTTGCAAGTTTTTCATCGTGCTCATTCCTGCATTTACTTATTTTAATGACATGATCTTCATCAATATCAGGGAATTCTTTACTGGCATCATCGACACTAAATCTATCCGGTTCTGGTAACCAAACTTGCTTCTGTGAACTATACGATATAATTGCTTCAGTTACTCTCAACGATATTAAAAATCCAGCATCAAGCATATACCGCAATAGTACTATCGGAACCCAACATTTTTCTGAAAAATGTCTTCCAAACCAAACATAAGTAATCGCATTGAGATCTTCTCTAAACTCTAATGATTCTACATAAGCAAATCCTGTTAAGTCAAAATCTGGTAAGAATCCATTTATTGCAACTCTGGTCATCTCATGTGTAGGATGTCCGAGTTTCTTAAAGTATTTAGAACATTCTCCATATCCAAGAAAACTCCCAGGATAACATGCAGCCATATCAACTGAGATAACATCACTATAATCGTATTTGGTATTCCATAATCCACCGTGTCCATATTCTATACAACTTTTTTTGATATCTTCAAGGAATTCTGATTGTGTCGTTTTCCATGAATTTTTCTCCTGAGCGAAATGAGCAGCAACCGATGGTACGGTAAAACAGTTATTCAGTAATTGTCCAACTATGACATCATCAGAGGTATATTTCAATGCAAGATATTCCATTTCTTCATGAAGAGATTCTGTACGATAAATATCACCGTTAGGCCGTACAAATTGATCGTAATCGTATTCTGAATTTTGAAATAACCAAACAGACACAGGATCACTTTTACTTATATTTCTGATAAAATCAAATATATGACCATCATAAAACTTAATTTTTCTATCTCGTGGAAATACCGTTACAGCATTATGCATGTGCATTATGATCGACGATTGTTATAGGGTTTCCATTTTTTATATATTTTGGTTCGTATAATATCTCTCCGGTTAGTGTTTTTACTGTTATTGGAAATCTTAATAACTTCTCTAGTTCAGCAACATCCTTAATAGATGCACCATTATCTTTAACCGTTTCTGCCCATGTATCTATTTTTTTACGTCTTAAATCTGTTAAGCCATTACCATTTATCGCATTTGTAAAATGTTCTGTAACTCGTTCAGCTACACAGTTTATTCTTGATATTTTCATCGGCTTGAGATCCGCAACATTAGGTTTATCATTCAGCGGATATATTGCGTAGACAACTGCAGTCACTGGATAACCTTGTACATAATATGGCTTATCAATACCAGTAAGTATTCCGGGCTTGGATCTGTTATTTAAGAGAACAATATTGCTTCCCGACTGCACACGGACTGGATCACGCTTATCACGAATTATCCAAATATCATCATCTGTCTCTACAATAAACTTTATTAAAATGAAATATTTTTGATTATCAAGGTGATTAATAATTACTTTTCCTCGTTTGTCGTTCATCATATTAACGATATGTCCTATCCTGAAAGTTGACCATACATGAGCAGCGCCATCATTACGAAATTCCTTTTTGGCTTCACGGATACGTTTAGCTATATCCGCATTTGTTAAAGCTAGATCTTGCATCGAAACACTAAATTTATATTCTGGTAGTCTGTCAAGATCAAATCTAGCAGGGGAAGGTTCAATAACGGCTAATTCCTCCATATAATTAAAACAAATATTTAAATTAAAATTTTAGTATATATATAATGATTGAAACAAAGAATTACTGCCACTGGCTTAAAATCGGACATACTTCTCCTTGTAACAGAGCATGCGTAAACGAATTCTGTAGCTACCATATGCAAAGTATCAAAAATGGAAGTACAGGACCAATATCATGTGTGCAATGCGGTGTTGGAGTCACAGGAAAAACTCAATTGTGTTTAAAATGTGGCGGAAAAAAATACAGGGAATTAAAACGATATTATGACAAAAAAATACCTTGTCAGGTAAATCTCCTATAAAATCCGTAGAGGATTATCTGACCAGATTTCAGAATAATAATTTAGACAAATGATATTATTATATAAATGGAGCAAAACAAATTTGTAGCGCATCCGATCATCAAAAATTATGAAGCGTCTCGTGATGGCACTATCAGGAACTGCAGATTGAAAAAACCAGTCGGTAGTCTTGATAAATTTGGTTATTTTAAATTTAATACCAGTGGAAATAAAAATTATTTATCACATAAATTCATATTCGAATGTTTTCGTGGAGTAGTTGAAAATGGACTTGTAGTTGATCATATTGATGGAGATCCCCAGAATAATCGGTTATCTAACCTACGAGCTATTACACAAAGTCAGAATTCTGCATGTGGAAATACAGGAAGGTGTAAAGTATTCGGAAAGAGAGCTATTAGATCCATAAATACAGAAACAAACCAAGAAATAACTTTCCCATCAATGAATGCGGCTGCCAGATATTTTGATATACATCCACGATCGGTACAATTTGTCGCAAATAAAACATACAAATCTGCATTTTCAATAAAATATAATCACCGGATAATATTTGAATATATCTAACTCTGTCTTCCTAACAAAAACAGATAGTTCGACTGTCAGTTTTGCCAAGGCTTTTGTTTAGCTATAATTACAGTCAAGGGTCCACCTTCACCGTCGCTGCTCTCAGCGTCACTATCATTTTTGACAGAATCAGATAGCATAATCTTTCTTAATTGCATTACACGATTGTCCATAATTTTTTTTCTTTCGTATTCACGAGACAGTTCGGATTTAACCTTTTCTATTGACTGTGCAAGAGGTGCAAATAGCTTTACCTGATTGTCGTTTACCATAGCTAGTGATTCAAGCATAGATTGATAAATTAATTTTATAAATCTGTAGTTTGAAGGTAGTGTATATTTATTATAATATTTTCTCTGTTGCAGTGATTCAAAATCGCACATAATTTTCTGAGGGTCGAGATTATCAGATATTTTTATTCCGTTATGCTTTAGTTTTTTAATAGCACAGATAATATCATTGATGTTTTCGTGGTTCATTATATATATATATATATATTTATATATTTAAAATAAGTTTTTATCAAAAATAAACAGCAGCGATGACGTTCGGTCTACCATTCCACTGGGGTCCCTTCTGCTGGTAAAGCCTTTACCAATAAGATCCTAAGAGTCCCTTTTTTTATATGGCATCTATTGCCTGATTTATTTATTTTTTTTTGTATGGGCACTCTTCATGGTTAAGACCTGTCTTATGGTCCACAGGCATCTTATTGAAACTTTTTGGTCCAGCGGACATTCTTTCTGAATGTCCCTATGTGGGTACCCTTCAGTGAGGTCACAAGGTCACGAGCTCACATCACCCTACTGTTTATTTTGGGAGGCGCAAGCATAGACATTACGATTTCATGTAAGCCCCTCTCCAAAATCAAACCCCGGGTAAATGATATTGGAAGTACAGGACCAATATCATGTGTGCAATGCGGTGTTGGAGTCACAGGAAAAACTCAATTGTGTTTAAAATGTGGCGGAAGTACATGAAATCTCAAGGGTTGCTTGCGCCCCCCAATTAAATAGCATCAGTCGCCAAATGCAAGATAATATATCTTTAGCATTTTTTGAGACTCGAACGCGCGAGAGTCTGCAGAACTTCGATCTACGTCCAACCGTCTTACCACTTCGGCCATCGCTCTCTTATCAATAATACAGTTAAATTTAAGTATATAAAATATTTGCGCTTGTATTACTAATGTAGCGTGAATTTACTTTAATTTTTCAAAATTAATAAAATAATCGCACGTATGAGTTATCGTTCGTTAAGGTCAAAATACGTTAGAGCTGAAAATAACTCTACGTACTTGGTATATAAAACTGACGTGAATTTAAGGTTATCAGATTCAATCCCTCTCTGTTACAAATTACTGATTCACTAACAGCGATGCTTACAGAAAACAGATAGATCACTAAATAATTAACGAAAAACGATATATATCGTGTCCGTACGGGGACTGAAATACCTCTATAGATAACATGTATTACAAGGGAGATAATCGTTTAATTTGCTCTACAGAGAGACAGAGCAGAGTTATTGCGCTTCATTATATATAATCAATTACAGTGAAAAAAATAATTTTTATCCGTGTTTTTGAGAGAAAATCTCGTTTTTTGCATGAAAAGTACCTGAAAATCAAAGAAAATTTGCTAGATTTTTAGAAACCGTACGGGTCAAACCCCCAGGGTTTCTCTAAATGATTTTCGTGTTTTTCAGCATTTTCCTCTCAAACATGTATAATTTCATTATTTTTTTGCTCGTTTTTTGATGATTATTTGTTGTTTTTTGCTCGAAATATGTTATTTTTTTGTAAAAATGTCAAAAACCACGAAAATCATTTAGAGAAACCCTGGGGGTTTGACCCGTACGAAATTAGAAATTTGACTAAAAAACAAGCAAAAAACGAACAAAAATGACTAAAAAACAAGCAAAAATAACATAAAACAAGCAAAAATAACTTAAAACAAGTAAGTTTTCTCAGATCTATAATGCGCCGATTGCAAAGGAATTTATTCGCTAAACGAACAATGTTTGGTGCGCTATCACATGTACTGTATAAGTATGACAACTCTACGAGCGTATATATAAATTAATATATAACGTCTCTCCTCTTAGGTCCACAATGTTGCCATCTTGATTTGTGAGTTTGAAGTTCATTCTTGACAATAATGGATTATGTACACGCAAGTAGACCTGATTTATTGGCTCAGACACAATGAGCCATCCTGGTGGTACCATAGGGGTGAATGTATGTAGTACATATCCTTGCTCCGCAGTGCTACTGCAGTGGCTAGATTTTGAAAGATCTACTTGATAGCTACTATCAATTGCGTCACATACTAGATTGACTGCGATCGTTGATGTTATATTAACAATGCCTGGCGATATATGACGGCCTCCACCGTATGGATCGTTGTTATGTTTAAGAATAACGGGTGGTGGGGCTATTTTTCTCCACGCTGCATATATTTTAGGGAAATATTCATCAATGACATCGTTGAGTGTTTTCTTCATTTCAGCGTTATTTAAATCTGGTATTATAAATGTTTGTAAATCTTCTTCTGTTATTTTGTAATGATCAAGGAATAATTGCTTATTTTTTGGTCTTGTGTAACCACCTCTACTAATATCAGTCGCAATGTTTATAATACTTCGATTGGCGATGTATAAATCAAATAGGATCCTATTTAAATGTTTTATTGACACGATTATCTGATTTTTTACATCATCGTTATAATGTTGTGATAACGAAATAAATAAATTGCTTAAATCATTAAGTGTTTTATCGTATTCGGGTTTAAGAAAATCTAAAAATTCTTTAAAAAATTCTTCATCAACAATCTCTCTAGTAACCTGCGTCCTGGCGTCTCTG